>JANHZU010001387.1:259397-280025 GCA_032468055.1 Acrochordus granulatus | reverse complement strand
TTATCGCCTTTCTTTTTATTGCCTTCCATTTGCACGCGCCTTTCCGCCTGTGCAACAATGAGTAAAACACGAGGGCCGATCGGCAGAATGTGCATGCGCTTGCTGGCTGTGCAACAATGGAGTAAGCTACGCGGCAGTAAAACACATGCGCGCATGCAGTAAACTGCACGTGACAGCGTCAGCAGAACTCTCGCGTGGAGTGGCTGCCTGAACGAGAAATACAGAACGCGCTGACTGATGATGCGGAAGTTATCGCGCGAAGGTTTCTTGTCGTGTGAGTTGCGGCTCATCTAGCGGAATATTTTCTGATTAAATTTTTTGCTCGTCCTGCGGGTTTCTCGCCTTGTGAGTTACTTGTCTTGTGAGGCACCACTGTATTGGATAATTGCAATGTGCTCTACATGGGGCTACCCTTGAAGAGCATCTGGAGACTACAGCTGGTGCAGAATGCAGCTGCATGGATGACTGTAGGAGCCAGGAGATTGGCCCATGTAACACTTTTATTCTGTGAGCTGCATTGGTTGCCAGTCTGCTTCCAGGTGCAATTCAAGGAGTTGGTTTTGACCTATAAAGCCCTTAATGGCATGGAACCAGGTTATCTGAGGTCACCCCAATGAGGAGTTTCCATCCCTCCAGAATCAGCAGAAGAGACCTCCTCCGGATCCCGTCAGCCAAGAAGAAGGGATCAAGAAGAGCCTTTTCTGCCGTGGTTCCTGCCTTGTAGAACATCATGCCCCCAGAAGTATAGCCTTATAGCCTTCCAAAAGAGCCTTAAGACCTGGCTCTGCTAACTGGCATGGGGCTCTAATGGGGATTCATCATTGCGGAGGCAGTTGGTAGTTTAGTAGTCATCTCCATTTCCCCAAACATATATTTATATATCTTTCTCCAATCTGGTTGGGTTTTTTGTTTGTAATAGTTTTTAAAGGATTATATTGGTTTTATTATTGTTTTATTGTAAGCCTCCGAGAGTCACTTGATTTCAGCAGCAAAAATATCTAACAAATAAATAAATCCATAAACAGATGGATCCATACTTTTGGAGAAACAGAAAAATGGTGGAAAACTAGGAAAAAATATCATTTGTCTTCCTATTGGAACAGTTAAGTAACTGTATTATCAATAGTACTCAACTTTAATAACTTTTTTGCAATATTTTTATCCAGTTGCAGTTTTATATTCTGACATCTTGCATCCCACACTCTGACAAAAACACTCTGTTGTCATTTTGGATCCCTCCTCCCTGCATTTAGATTCTAATCAGAGAAATACAGATAGACATCATTTACTGACTGCCACATGCAGCAACTATTCAAAATTATGACTGTGCTGAAAAAATAATTGCAATAAAGGCATGCATTTATGATCTTCACAGTGTTTTTTCAGTCATGTGTTCACCATTACTTCTTCATTACAATAAATTAGTATGTGTTGTCCCATGCCTGGCCTGTTTCGTTTTTCTTTTTCATGTCTCTTCACAGGATGGAGATGTTGCTTAAACAAGTGATATCTTAGATTGCTTTTCTCTGCAGCACAGCACTTCCTGAAAAGACACTAACCACAAGTTAACAAACTCAGCCCTGTGATGTTTAATTAGCTGGTTTCCAGCTGCCACCTATCACTAACAAGACTTTAATCTGTTTCACACCTTCAGCTTTTGTTTGTCTCCTAAGCAGCTTGTGGCTCAGAGCCAAGAGCATATTAGGCAAAAAGTGATGTGTGTTCTCCATTATGTGCCTACTTACTCTCTTGTAATCCCTTCTACTTCAAAGAATATAAATATGAGCATTAATTCTGAATGTCAGTCTTTCATATTCCCCAGCACAGCTTTGAGATACTTTGAAGTTATGGTAAGGGAATTTTTATTCAATACATTTTTATTCTATAGCTAAAAACTGATTATGAACCATAAAATCATTTTTGACTCCTAGCAACCACATAGATAATTTCTCCATAATCTCTAACCTGTACTTTCAAGTTTCACAATGCTGCAGTCACTGTAACTGAGTCTGTCCACCTCTTCTTCTCTTTCCTTCTTTTTTTTTTCAGTCTTAGGATGTTTGCATAATGTGTCCAAAGTAGGATACTATGAACCTGATCATTTGTCTCTCAAGTGGCAACTCTGGGTTGATTTGTTTGATAATCCATCAGATTGTTTTCTTAGCTATCCATGGTACTCTCAGGAGTCTTCTACAACGCCACACTTTAAAGATGTCAATATGCTTCCAATCCTGTTTTTTCAAACTTTTACTTCTATCACAGAGAATATCACAGCTTTCACAGTTCTGATCTTTGTAGATATGGCCACATCACAATATTTTAATATCTTTTCCAAGGTCTTTATTTTACTCTACTAAGTGCTAATCTGTTGTTTTATTTTTTGGCTGCTTGTTCCTTTATTTCCTCCAGTTTAAAAAGTGGAGGTTAAATGCAAAGTAAATTATTGAAGGACATTGATTAAAATTTGGCTACTCATAAATAATATGAAAATTAAACTGTTTATGTCTCCCTACAGCAGAGAGCAATACAACTAGAAACTTTAAAAATGAATCAAATTCAATCTTGTTCAATCTACTTGAAAATATGAATTTGGAAGAAGTTGGACACTTTGGACAAAATACAGTATGTTATTTCAATTCAGACACAGTCTGGAGTTCTTGCTTGAAGATCCTCTTAATTCAGATTAAAGATCCTCTGATATTCTGCAATATTTTGAACACTTTTCATTTTTTCTTCAATCTATAATTCCTTCAGTCCTAACACACGTAGCTTTAATACAGTTTTAATAAAATTAACTTAAAACAAACGTACTCATTCCTTTCATGTATTTTGAAAGCTTCAGTTTCTAATGAGGAGATGTGTAAGTAGAGAAGAAAAAGATAAATGAATCTGGAGAGTTTCTAGGAACTGATGGTTTTACAGCAGGGACTCACATTGGATTGATCATTCAATAATATCCTGGTGGAGAAGATGTACTCCTTGAGGGTGGCACTGTTTCAAGCTTGCAGTTTATTTGTTTGTATCCTGCCTTTATTATTTTTATAAGCAACTCAAGGTGGCAAACATATCTAATACTCCTTTGTCTTTCTATTTTCCCCACAAAAACAACCCTGTGAGGTGAGTTGGGCTGAGAGAGAGTGATTGGCCCAAGGTCACCCAGCTGTTCATGGCTAAGGCAGATTAGAACTCAAAGACTCATGCTTTCTTGCACTAGCTCACAGATATCCCTGTGCATAATCCAGTCATTATTTCCCTAGTGTCATACTGTGTTTTAAACAAAATATAAAATTATTTTCAGCCATATTAGCAAATAAATGTAATGGATTCATCACAGCTATATCCCAGATTAATCTGGCTTTGTGGCAGCCATTAGTTAGTGGATTTCAAAGGGAAATCTACCCTCAACAATAAAAGGTAGGAAAAAAAGGTAAAAGTTCCCCTTTCAGTTGTGTCCAACGCTAGGGGGCGTGCTTGTCTATCAACAATATATTTTTTAAAAACAATTAATTACTTTTCATCAAAATAAAATACAACATACAGAAAAAAACACAAAACAATAACAAAATATAACAAATGGCAATAACAAAGTCTAAAAAGAAAATACAGTGGAACTTTACAAGATGAGATTCTCACAAGATGAGATCCTCAGAAGACGAGCAAAAAAATTAATAAAATTTATTCCACTTGATGAGTGGTGACTCACAAGACAAGCAAATTTCACACGATAACTTACGTGTCATCAGTCAGCGTGCTCTGTATTTCCCATTCAGGCAGCACCATGCACGCGTTCTGCTTACGCTTCCACGTGGTTTACTCCATTATCATTCAGGTGGCAACCGTGCGCACATTCTGCCAATGCTGCCACGTGGTTTATTCCATTACTGTGCGTGTGCTGTACTGTGAGTACGTGTGTGCAGGAAGCCCCTTGAAGAAGTGCGAAATGAAAGGTGATAAGAAGAAGGCGATTCATGTAGGCCTGAAGAAGGAAATCATCAAGAAGCACAAGAGAGGTGTATTGTATGCCAGGTCGACATCGACAATTTGCACCATCTTGATCGCAAGATGAACACTGTGCAATGAGCTCACGTGGGAAATCTCACAATGGAGCTGACAGTTCTCTTTCACTGCATAAACAATGAACATAATAAAAATGGAAATAAAATCAAGTGTAAAGAAGATAAAAATAGAACTGAAAACAAAGATATCAAAGTGGTAGATAATTTCTTCCTTTTAGGCTTTAAGAACAAGCAATCACAAATATGCTACAGAATAACAGCTGGTAGAGCATCCACAAAGGCCTTGGAAAAGATGTTCAAATTACATGACAGAAATCAGAATTGTGCAAGCAATGGTATTTCCTATGACACTCTATGGAAGCAAAATTTGGATTTTTTAGAAGCAGGGTAGAAAGAATATTGATGCTTCTGAAATTCGGTGTTGGAGAAGACTCCTGAGAATACCATGGACAATCAAGAAAACAAAGAAACAGATGACTGAGTAACCCAGAGTCCTCACTTGAGATATAAATGACCAGCCTCAAATTACTCTATTTTGGACACCTTATGTGAAGACCAAGTTCTCTGGAAAAGGCTCTAATTCTGGAAGGAAGAGAAGAGAAGAAGAGGATAACCAGCAGCAAGGTGGATGGACAGTGGCAATTAATGCACTGTTGGAAGACTTGAAAGACCAGGTTAGAAACTAATTGTCGTGAGAGAGAAAAATAAACTAAGTGGACTCTAAAAGTCAACCCTGATTTGATGGCACATCATTAATCAGTCAAAACTCCAAACTTCATTTGAACCTGAAAAGTACCCACAAACTTTGAGCATTCCTGAAGTGGTAGGACAACTTCATGTTATGTTTAAACAGTTAAGAATATATATGGAGAATGAATTAGCAAAGGGTGGAATTTAACATGCTGATTTAATATGTTTTTATCTGTTTTATCACTGATTATATTTTGATTAGTTGCTATTTTACCATTTATTATGATTTGATCCTTTCTGTTAATTATAACTGATTAATATAAATATTAATCACTTTATATAATATAAATATTCATTATCTTATTACATTTTAGAGGATTCATTTATTATATTTAAATGTTTAGACCATTTTATGTCATATTTTCACTGCTTATTATATTATTAAATAAATTTTAAACTGAGTGTGTATGTCTGCATATATGTATGTCCATGCAATCTTACTTCAATAATTTAAATTTGATTCAGCTTCTAGAGCAAATCAGGATAAAGGGGATAAAAGAACACATGTTCATTCAATGTAAGAACACCTATTGTTTTTTGTTTTCCAACTAATATAATTCGGTCTCTTATGTTTACTTCTAACATTTCTCCTTTCTTTTTTTTTTCCCTTCTCCACAACAGCTAATGGTATATATAACGCCTCTGACACAAAATGCTATTGCAATGAAGCTGCTGAAGTAGAATGACAGATAAGACATGGATTGTTATTCATGAAAAACTAAGAATTTTTTTTCCTAATGTGTCATAACTCTTGGAATATAATGTTTGATCCTTAATTTCACTTTTTCTCACCAGGTGGTGCTATTGACATTTTGAGCCTGTATTTTTCAAATCAGTGACTGGAAAAAACTTTCACCAGGAAAGTTAAAAACTTCACAAAGTTCTGGTACATTCCTGAGCAAAATTCAGGATGTTGATGCTTATATTTGCAAGAAAAGGAAAGATTTCTCTCCCACCAATCAGTGCCAGTGCACTGAGATCATCACAGAAGGTTCTTTTCTCAGGTCTTCCATCACCTGAAGAGTGAAGGTGGTACCCTGGTACCTCATCCAGGGGTTTCCTTCCAAATGCATTGAAACACTTAGTTCTCCCAATTCAGTTTTCATGTAATGCACTCCTAGGTCCTATTTCTGTATTGTGACTGCTGTTAAAGCACTATTAAAAGTGTAATTCAATTGTGAAATAACTGACTACATAAAAAGAGTGAAAACACCAAATTCTGAATGAAAATTGGAGGAATTCAAGTTTGGAATCAGATCCCGAATTCACTGAAAAGCCCAAAGACAGTTGCAGAGGTAGCAGGAACAAAGCAAAGAGTTTCATTACCTCCCTGTAACGGATATGTCTCCCCATAATGTTTGACAGACGCCATGGGATTGTAACATTAATGACTGAATGTATATAATGGGAGGGAGGGAGGAAAGGAAGGCAGGCAGGCAGGCCTTCCAGGCACATGTCTAGACCCAAATGAAGATAAAAATGCACACTTTTTAATTTAAGAAATGTGGATGCTAAGACTTTATTTATTGTATCCCATCTTTATTATTTTTACAAATAAGTCAAGGCAGCAAACAGATCTATACTCCTTCCTTCTATTATCCCCACAACAAAAATCCTAATTGAGGTGAATTGGGCTGAGAGACAGTGATTGGCTCATAGTCTTCCAGCCAGCTTTCATGATCAGGCAGGACTAGAACTCATGCTTTCTAGCCTGGTTCTTAACCACTAGACCACATTGGCTCTCTTTATGCTATTTAAGTGGTTGCTTGCGAAATATTTTGCTAAATTTTCTGATAGAATTAGAAGAGTATAAAACAAAACTCAAGTTGTTTGGAAGAAAAAAGATGCCCCTTCTGCACATATTCATTACATATTCTTAGGTGCTTTACTTTTTAGATATCCATGAATATTTTGCTTTTCTTCCAAGAAGCTCAAATTGTTTCCACCAGTAATTTTATTCTCACTACAAGTATTGACTGAATATGAATGGGACTGGCCTAATGGCTAGAAGGGAATCTAAATTCAATTTCTCCTTCTTCCTTTTGCATTGTACCCATTATATTAGATTGGCTCTCTAAAACAAGCACCTGCTGCTGCTATGATAGCATGTTTTGCTTGTAAGGAAATCCCTGAAAGCTTTTTTTTCTAGCAAGCTTGGGGATTCCAAAGGGAAATTTCTGCGAGGGGGTTATACTGTATACAGGATCAGATCTGTTCTTCTTTATTTTTTATATTCTAATTTTATATTTTTTATTCTATTCTAATTGTGTTTAATTGTTTTTAATTATTGCTTTAACTGACTGTTATTGTATGCCACCCAGAGTAACATTTGTGAAATGGTAAAAGGTAAAGGTTCCTCCTGCCAGTCCTGTCTGATTCTAGAGGGCAGTGTTCATCTCCAATCCATAGCCAAGGAAGCCAGTGTTTGTCCAAAGTGGTGGAAGTGGTCATGTGGCCGGCATGACTATATGCCAAGATGTGTGGAACAGTGTTATCTTCCCACAAATTTAGGTGGTACTTATTTATTTACTTGCATTGTTCCATGCTTTCAAACTACTAGGTTGGCAGCAGCTGGAGCACCCGTTACACAGCAGTGCTTGAGTCTCTAACTGCCAAGTGGCCAATCTTCCAGCCAACAAGCCCAGTGTCTTAACTGCTCAGCCACTGCACCCTATGGTTGTGAAATGGGCAGCTATATAAATCTGATAATCAGTTTCTGTGCAACATGCACAGAATAATTAGTTTCTGTGAGCATGCACAGAAAGATATATGCCTCTCTTTTGACCCCAGCTATGTGCAACGTTTCCTCACAAAAATATGCTGTAAAATAAACATAAAGAAGGAATTTCTCTAGGCAGTCTAGGGAGAAAAAGGTAAAGGTAAAGTTTACTCTTCCATCAGTCATGACTGATTCTAGGGTGCGGTGTTCATCTCTGTTTCCAAGCTGAAGAGCCAGCATTTATCCAAAGATGCTTCCATGGTCATGTGACCAGCACGACTAAATGTCAAAGGCACACAGACATTGTTATCTTTCCCACCAAAGTATACGGTACCTATTTATTTATTTGTATTCTTGCATACTTTCAAACTCTAAGCTGGCAGCAGCTGAGGCAAACAACAGGAGCTCACCCTATTGCATGGCAGCACCGTGTCTTGAACTTGAGCTGCCAACCTTCTGGCCAACAAGCCAAGCAACTGCTTGTGCTACTGTGCCTGAGGAGAAAGAGACACAGTCAAAATACAGAAAAGCAGCTCTGCACATTGTTCTCTTGTTGTTGTTCCAATCCAATCCAGATGCCTGCTTTTTAAACTTTTGTTGCGATTCTCTTGTTGTTGTTCACTCACTTAGTCATGTCCAACTCTCCACAACATCATGGACCACAGCACACCATGCCTTCCTATTCTTTACTGTCTCCCATAGCTCACCCAAACCCATGCCCATTGTACTGATGATGTTATCTAACCTCTGCCATCCCCTTCTCCTTTTGCCTTCAATCTTCCCCAGCATCATGATCTTTTCTAATGAGTCCTCTCTTCGCATTATGTGGCCAAAGAATTTGAGCTTCAGCTTCAGTATCTGTCCTACCAATGAAAAATTAGAGTTGATTTCCTTTAGGACTGACTGGTTTGATCTTGCAGTCCAAGGGACTCTCAAGAGTCTTCTCCAGCACCACAATTCAAAGGCATCAATTTTTCATGCTCAGCCTTCCTTATGGTCCAACTTTTACAGCCATATATTACTACAGGGGAAACCATAGGCTTGACTATGCAGACCTTTGTCGACAAGGTGATGTTCCTATTTTTTAATATGCTGCCTATGTTTGCCATAGCTTTCCTCTCAAGGAGCAAGAGGCTTTTAATTTCATAATTGCAGTCACAATCTGCAATGATATTGGAGCCCAAGAAAATAGTCTGTGTCTCCTTCTATTTCTTTTTCTTCTATTTGTCAGGAAATGATGGGACTAGATGCCATGATCTTCATTTTTTAATGTTGAGTTTCAAGATAGCTTTTGCACTCTCCTCTTTAACATCATCAAGAAGCTCTTTCATTCCTCTTCACTTTCTGCCATTAGAGTGGTATCATCTGCATATCTGAGGTTGTTGATAATTCTCCCAGCAATCTTAGTTCTGGCTTGTGATTAGCCAGGCATTTTGCATGATATACTCTACATATAAGTAAAATAAGCAGGGTGACCATATACAGCCTTTCCCAATTTTGAAACAATCAGTTGTTCCATGTCCAGTTCAAACTGTTGCTTCTTGACCCACATACAGGTTTCTCAGGAGACAGGTGAGGTGATCTGTTATTCCCATCTCTTTTAGAATTTGCCCTAGTTTGTTATGATCCACTCAATGAAAGGCTTTAGCGTAGTCAATGAAGCCAAAGTAGATATTTTTCTGGAACTCCCTTGCCTTTTCCATGATCCAGCAAATGTTGGCAATTTGATCTCCAGTTCCTCTGCCTCTTCAGAACCCAGCTTGTACATCTGGTAGTTCTTAATTCACATACTGCTGAAGCTGAGCTTGTAGTATTTTGAGCATAACATTGCTAGCATATGAAATGAGTGCAATTGGACAATAATTTGAACATTCTTTAGCATTGCCCTTCTGTGGGATTGGAATGTAAACTGACCTTTTTAAATCCTATGGCCATTGGAGTTTTCCAAATTTGCTGCATATTGAGTGTAGCACTTTAACAGCATCATATTTTAGGATTTTAAATAGTTCAGCTGAAATACCATCACCTAAGCTAACTTTGTTGTTAATAATGCTTCCTAAGGCCCACTTAACTTCACACTCCAGGATGTCCAGCTCTAGGTCAAGCAACCATACCATTGTGGTTATCAAGGACATTTGGATCTTTTTTCTATAGGAATTCTGTGCATTCTTGCCACCTCTTCTGCTTCTGTTAGATCCCTACCATTTTTGTCCTTTATGATGCCCATTTTTGCACAAAACATTCCCTTGATATCTCCAATTTTCTTGAAGAGTTCTCTAGTGTTTCCCAGTCTAGTGTTTTCCTCTATTTCTTTGCAGTGCTCATTTAAGAAGGCCTTCTTATCTCTCCTTGCTATTCTCTGGAAATCTGCATTCAGCTGGGTATATCTTTCCCTTTCTCCCTTGCCTTTAGCTTTTCTGCTTTCCTCATCAGACAGCCACTTTGCTTTCTTGCATTTATGTTTCTTTGGGATGGTTTTGGTAGCTACCTCTTGTATAGTGTTATGCACCCCCATCCATAGTTCTTCAGGCACTCTGTCTACCAGATCTAATCCCTTCAATCTATTAATCACCTCCACTGTATATTCATAAGGGATATGATTGAGGCCATATCTGAATGGCCTAGTGGTTTCTTCAATTTAAGCCTGAATTTTGTGATAAGAAGTTCATGATCTGAGCCACAGTCAGCTCCAGCTCTTGTTCTTACTGACTGTATAGAGCTTCTCAATCTTTGGCTGAAAAGAATATAATCAACCTGATTTCCGTGTTGACCATCTGGTGATGTCCATGTGTAGAATCACCTCTTGGGTTGTTGGAAAAGAGTGTTTGCTATGGCCAGCATATTCTCTTGACAAAAGTCTGTTAGCCTTTGCTCTGCTTCATTTTGTATTCCAAGGCCAAATTTGCCTGTTATTCCAGTTAACTTTTGACTTCCTACTTTAGCATTCCAATTCCCTATGATGAAAAGGACACCTTTTTTGGGTGTGAATTCTAGAGGGTGTTTTAGGCCTTCATAGAACTGATCAACTTCAGCCTCCTCAGCATCAGTGATTGGGGCATAGACTTGGATTACTGTGATACTGAATGGTTTGCCTTGGATTCAAATAGAGTCATTTTGGAGATTGTACCCAGTCCTGCTTTTTTCACTTTTTTATTGACTATGGTGGCTTCTCCATTTCTTCTAAGAGATTCTTGCCCACAGTAGTAGATATAATGGCTATCTGAATTAAATCCGCCCATTCCTGCCCATTTTAGTTCACTGATTCCCAAGATGTTGATGTTCAATCTTTCCTTCTCATGTTTGACCACATCCAGTTTACTCTGATTCATAGATCTTACATTCCAGATTCCTATGCAACATTGTTCTTTACAGCACTGGACTTTCCTTTCACTACCAGATACATCCACAGTTAAGTGCCTTTTCATCTTTGGCCCAGCCATTCATTCAGAGTAGAATGTGCTTCACTCTTTCTGGAGCTACTTGTAATTGCCTTCCATTCTTGCTCAGTAGCATATTGGACATCTTCCTACCTGGGGGGGCTCATCTTCTGGCATCATATCTTTTTGCCTTTTGATATTGTCCACGGGGTTTTCATGGCAAGGATACTGAAATGGGTTGCTGTTTCCTTCTCCAAATGGGAGTGCATTTTGTCAGGACTCACTACTATGACCTGTACATCTTAGGTGACCCTGCATGGCATAGCTCATAGCTTCACTGAGTCGCACAATCCCCCTTGCCATGACAAGGCTGTAGTCTATGAAAGGGTGTTCTATGTACCAGCTCCACAAAGTGAATGGAAACAGTAGAGAAATGCATGAGATCATTGAGCTGTGTGCCCAAGTTATGGTTCACTTCAAGAAGTTCAAAATTGGATTGTAGCTGGATCTTTCTGGTTAATCTCATTCTTGGTATTCAGGTTTAAAAAATCCATGCAGTAAAGTTGGATTAATGTACCCCAAAGAACAGAAGTTTTGTATTAATTAGAAAAATGGCTAAATGTAGATTATTTCAATAAAAGATGTCTGTTGCACAAAAATGTAAAGATTTGGCACTCCCCACTATGGAGGAATGATTGGTGAAATTGACAGATGTTGCTGAAAAATTTTTTAAGGAGAGAAAACATTAAATCCACATTTATTGGTGATTGGAAACCTCTGGACTTTTGTGTAAAAAGGAACACAATTGTGATTTATGTTTTGATGATTAGACACAACAGATTATAGAAAGACAGTCATGATATAACCTTAGAAGAAGTTAAAATATAATTGTACTTATAACTACTGTGACTTTTAGAAGCTACTTCTTTATGTCTTTATACCTTGCTCTTTTTTTCCTATTTTCTTTTTTATTCCATTTTCATATTTTGTTATTTCTTTCTTTTTAATTTTTCTGTTCTATTTTAGTTGTTTATTTACCTATAAATTTAGGCAAACGCAGATAGACTTCCTGAATTTTGATCTAAAGGGACTGCATCTACCAAAGACAAAAGAACCTTATTTAAGAGTTGGGATACAAGGATCAATAGTATAGGGAATATAAATTCCACCAGTAACTTTGGACATTCCACTTATCAGAAATTGTTTTAAATTTTGATAGCCATTTAACATACCTTGTTGACTTCAGCTGTAACCCATTCTGTGATATTATCTTCAAGTCATTCTTGACTCTTGGCAGCTGCCTAGACTGTAATTTTTTTGGCAAAAAAAATTTTTTGCGAGGGACTGGTCATCCAGTCCAGAGAGAGGGACTGGTCATCCACATCTCCAGAGAGAGGGACTGGTCATCCACAGGCTTGCTGCCTAAGTCAAGACTAGTACTTTTAGTTGCCCAGTTTCTAGTCCAGTGCAGGCATTGGATGTCTCAAGACATGAACAGGAATGCTGCAAGAAATAATTCATAGAAAAAAACATCTCTCAGTTCTTTAGATTACTTAGAGCACCCAAGTGAGTTCTTTCTTTCTTATTCTTCTGAAATATCAGCACTAAATGAACAGACTCATTTAAAAAGAACTGAAATTGGCTTTTTTTTTCCAGAAAAAAATGTGTCATCCCACATCCTATACTTTCACCATTGGGAGATTGTCCTCTTCAAGATAAGCAGTGATGGTTTCCAGTGAAATCTGTTGCTTTTATGTAATGCTTTTTAATATGTGATTACACCATATTATTAGTATTTAATAAGAGGCAATGCTAGGGCACCTTATACATTATATGGAGTGACTAAATTTTATTCTAGAATGGTAATTAAAACAGTTTATTTACAGTGACATATCATGGCAACTTTCCAGCCAGCAAACCGAACTCTTAACCCCTTGCGCCACCATGCCTCTTTGGGTATATTAACTAGTATTAGGATCTAAACCTACATTTCCCATTTCTCTTTGCAGCTCTTCTGCCTACTAGCAATCACTCTACAACTGAAATGTAGTTGTTTTCATTATGTATATCAGATGACATATATCAGTATTTCAGTATATGTCAGGTATATGAGATGACAGTCATATACACAACACTGGCCACAAGAGTGACTCCCAGTAGAGCTGAATTGTGAATTATGATACATAATAAAGACCACAGACATTCCTAAAATATAAAAAAATCTTCTGCAAACACAACAAATTAATATTTAGAAATCGAAATGAACATTTACACAGAACATTTCAAAGAACAGGAACAACCAAACTAGATATGATAGAGAGATCTGTAGAAAAAAGCCTTCAGAATCCTGATATCTCCAGATTGCTGCTGGGAAGTCTGCAGATGTTTGGGTGGTGATGAAGATCTTAAAAACTCTTCAGTTATTTCTTGTTGGGTTGATGTTATGGATTTGTCAGAACCTGGGAAGGAGTATTGTATGGTGTAGAAGATTACATGGCAGAGACTTAAAGGGGCTTCAGATGACCATGTAGGCATAATGGTATACTTAGGCACTATACTGAGGATCCCAGAAGGAGTGCACTTCTATGACTGTTTCTATCTGATAGAATGATAAGAAAAGTGAATTTCTTATAACTAGGGGTGGGCACTCATCTGCAACTCCCAGAATTTTCTGTCTGCAACTCCCAGAATTTTCTACACAGTTTGGATCTATCTTTTCTTTCTTGATTTGTTTTGGGGGAAGTTAAAGGACAACCTTGACACATGCAAGTTGGTTTTGTCGAATGCACTACTAAGCCATAATGGCTTGGTTGGTTTTGGCCAGAGGCATTGAAGGATGAGGGAAGGGGGCCATAATGGAGGCTATGTGACTATATTTTCAAAGTCTCATCCCTTTGTACATGTATATTGTACAGTCTCAGTACATGTAAAAAGGAGTGGGTCTTCAATCAGCCACCATCTTGTCCTTCCATGTTCATGGACACCCCTACTTTTGGCTTGTCATGTTGTGTACTCCCAACCATTTTGGTTTGTAAAACATATTTTATAAGTTAATGGAGATCCCAAGTAATTGTTAGTTATAAATCAGCCATGATTAAGCAAAACATAGGTTAGTTCAATATATGAAGCTAATCAAAAGTCCCCCCCATTCTGCTAAATTCTTAATTTTGCATATTACATAATAAGTACCTTGACAATTACCTTTATATCACCACTATATTTTCACCCATACCTTGAGCAGTTTCTTCACTTTTTTATCATATTTTTTTTATCATATACATTTTATCATATTATAAGAAAATGCCTTGAATTTAAGACAAATCTCCCTCCAAAGAAAGAAGAGGCAGAAAAAGGTTATAAACACAGAGAAACGGTGATACAGTGCCCAAACTCTTCATCTTCTAATCTGGGGTTGCCAAATTCAAAAGGTGAACATCTGTCCCTTCCATAAAAGTGTGCATGTAACATTCTCATATACATGTATCCAACAGAAGCCAACAGAATGACAGAGCTAGTTCAAAAAATAAAATGATATCATTAAAATAAGAACTAATTAAAATCATCATCCTATAAAATAAGCTATTTTACCTGGCAGCAAAAGTATGAAACTGCCCCCCATTCACCCCACCCCTATTCTCATTCCCATCCTTAAGCTTGTACCCATACAATTAAGTGATAATTCTTTGGGAAAACAGTATTCTCTTCCCATCAGCAATACTTATGAATTTTGCAGGGAAAGTGAAGGCTGAGCATATATCTAAATAAAAGATTTTTATTTTGAAATGGATAGCACAGCTGACGCACATGAAGAGGGACAATACTAAGGGCTGATATTTACATTTGCCAGGTGAGTTGCAAAGCCAAGTTCATACTATTAAGACTCAAGTACACTCCACTTTTCTTATCATTTTAAAAAGCACTAAACATCATGACAAAAAACCTCAGTAACATTAGAAGCAGTATTTGGATTGGCTATGAAAATAGATTTTCCTCTCTCATACTGTAATACGAGTAACAGGAAGAGCTGGACAATCCATCTGATCCCAGGCTGGACAGTCCAAAGAGCCTCTGATCACCAGCCTCTCTCTACCACCCGCAAGGCTTGCCAGCTTGGAACAAGTATCTTCATCAGCCTGCACTTTTAAAAAGTGGTCTTCTGCTTGTACGATAGTATATCCTCTTCGACTTCAGCATGTAGAAAAGAAAAAGTTACCAAAGCTCAATAATGTTTGGATGGACAACAGATTAGAAGTGTAAAAAAAAAACTAATTTAAACAGTGCATTCCATCACTGAGAAAGATTGAAAATCCAAAGGAGATAGCACTGCTAAGAAAGTGCTATCTTCAGTTGTTGAGATTTCCCTGGCACTCCCAGAATTTTGCTTCCTGGTTATTGGCAGTGATCATAGAACTTGTTCTGGGGTTAGCAGCTGCCAAGTTCAGGCTTTTGCTGAGGGCTAGATAGAGTTAGGGTTCCACCAAACTAACAGCATCTCACAAGTCTAGTCTCTATTGCAAAGAACCAAAAGGCAATCCATGGTAGGTTATAAATTGCTCCACAGAAAGGTGAAATGAGCAGGTCCTGGCATTTTGCATGTAGCTGTTCACCCCACCCTACCTCCCTATTTCCAAGCCCACATGAGCTAAGCAGGATAATAGGGTGATCCTCGGGTCAAAAAGCTTCTTAAGGCAACCCAGGCTGCCTCAGCGACTCTGCAGTTTGTTGTAATGAATTGTAAAGGATTTTCTCCAATCTTGAAACCCATTAGACAATTCTGACAGCTTGTTGTGAGATTTTTTAAGGTCCATCCTTAGAAGATGGTTTAACCCAGCAAAATCTAAGTATATGAACATGAATTTCCTTTTTTCAGGATTGAATCTGGATCCTTCCAGTTTACCTGACATAATGTTTGCTGAGGAGAACCTTATGCTTTAAGGCACATGTTAATTTCTTACAAAAAATGGAGTGTCTGCTGTCACGAACTAGGGAAGAAAAGGAATGAGCCCAGTGCCATGCCAGGGCCTAAACGTTGGGCTTGAGGGTCCATATTTCTATCCCAAGTAACTAGCAGAGTCAGTGGAAGAATGTAGAGGGAAAAGGAGATAAAGCTGGTGTAAGTATACAAGAGCCATTAGGAAATAAAAGAGACAATAAATTACATTCAGCCCTGGGAAATGAAGAGTGTGGAAAAAGAGACTCAGGATAGCCTTATCTTGATTCTACTGCATAAAATATAAGAAAGGGCAGAGGGAAACTATGGCAGATTTTCAAAATTCTGTTTTGACACCCTACAACAGTCAAGTTGTATTCCAGTAGACCTTGTGGTATCTATTTTCTTATCTAGCCTACCTTGAAGGGCTGACAGAGGTGGTAAGAAATGGCAGCATGTTCAAAACATGCTGTTTAAGCATAATCCTGAGTTCTTTGTCCAGAAATCTTGAGCTCTGTGGGGTACATATTCCCCAAATATGCCCCTACCCCTAACCCCACATTTAAAAAACATTAGAAAAAAAGTTTTGATGGGAACTGTCCCATCCTAGTTTGATGAAAAGCTTCTCTCCTTTGCCCTTCCTCCTCAGCTTTGCAGTCCATTTGATAAATGCTTGATTTGCTGCCTCTTAAATAAAGAGTGCAGACTGCAGGTATATACAGATATACTGAAGATATACTGAATTTACAAAAGTATTCTGGTAAATGTTTAATCTTGATTACATGAAAAGAGTAATCTTTAGACTTTAAGACAACTTCCTGCAATGATAGACCTAAAAGGCCAACCTGAAATTGACAAGATGGAGGCAGATCTACAGAGTGGACTATATGTACAAGTCCTGCTCTTGAGTTGTGTTGACATTTCTGTACTTCCTCCTCCTCAGATGGTTCTAAATCCGCTGCCCAAAACAGATATCTCACTTTCCCTAGGGATCACATGTAAGATTTTGCTGCTTCCGCAATTCTGCAATTATGTTTTTTTCCTGAGTGGCTGCTTCTAGCACCATCCAGGCATTGCTTGTTTGTGAGAACCTACAGTCGAAAATGCAATTAATTTTTCATACTTGAGCAGTAAGAGTATCTAAAGCTTTTTTTATTTTATGTGTAACTTGATGCTTCCTTGCAGAGTGCATTTAATGTTTTTTAATGGGTAGGCTAAAGAGGATTAAAGCAGATCAGAAAAAGATTCATCTATAGGCTTTAATAAAACTAATGTGATAAGAAAATAACCAGGATTCATCAAGAGCAAATCTTGATAGACTAATCTTATCTCATTTGGTAATTGTGTTATTTCCTTATCAGACTGTGAAAATGCTATGGACAAAATATGACTTGATTATAGCAAAGTATTTTATAAGTCCCTCATTGTTAACTAGAAAGCAGGTTAAGTCTGTGGGTTAGCTGGGAAAGTAATTAACTAGCAAAATTATTTATTTAAAAAAGAAATTGAAATACAGGTACAGTATACGATAGAAGATAGCTAGTTTGGTAATAGTACTTATGAAGAAGAGTTTAGAATAATAGTTGGTTGAAAACTGAGTATGAGTCAGCAGATGTCAGCTGAAAATGCAGTTTTCGTTAAACAGAAATATGTACTCTAGATTATGTGAGACATAGTTTTACTTGATTCTGTTTTGGTCATTCATCTACTTTTCTTCCTGTAAAGATTAATGGGTATTTGTTAATATCCATTGAAATTAAGGTTAATGAAAGGTTAATGGATATTTGTTAATTCTTGCATTACTGAAAGCTCTAAGGGCAGAATGTTCAGCAACTGGTCATTGGGAAAAAGAAAGGGAGCCAATATTACCTTTGGCATTCTCCACACTAATTGTTGGCTAGCTTAGTCAAAATGTAAATGGTACTTGGATGAAGGTATTCTGTGCCAACTCCAGATAACTGAGAATATAGACAATGCAGTGTTAAAAGCATTTGAAATCTGCAAATAGTGAGGACAATGTAGAAAAAATAGTTTGATTTTAAAGTATAGTACTTTTGTGAATTACTGGTAAATAAAAAGTCTCAGACTTTTTTTTGTGGTAGATTTTAAGATGTAGCCAAGCACAATTCACATGAGTAGTAATATCACTACAAATCTCAAAACTATCATTCTTGAAAAAACAGTGGAACAGTGATGCTGGGTATACTAGTTGGGTGGGGGGAAATTGTACCCCATTCTTTCTTGTATGTACTCTATTCTTTCCACAGTATGACCGCAAGTGAATGAGAATGCCTGATAGATCCTCATAAAAGGAAGAGGCCAAAGGATGTAGTTATTTCAGAGGAAACTTCCTGAGACTTCAATCATCTGTCTCAGCTGAAACTCTTCTGAATGGCAGCTCCAACTTTAAAAATAATAGAAGTTAAGGAATTTGAGTTCATGTGAGGACAAGAGCCCACCATTCAAATGTCTTCAATTTGAACTTCCTTCAACTTACTGGAGAACCTAGTCAGGTGTGTCTCCTGCTTAGTATAGGCAGTTAGTCCCAAAACTGGTTATTCCAGAACCTAAGCTAGGAAGCTTTGATTTCAAGACCCTTTAAATCTCTGTGTGACTCAAGATGAAGCTCCATAGCAAAACTAGACAAGGGAGAAAGGATCTGCTTAAAGCCATTGCCATATTGACTTTGTTGAGGATCTCCTGGTCAGATGCCCATAGAATAGTTTTCTATACAGTTAGACAGAGAATGCTGCCAAAAAAAGCAATATGTTGAATTTTCCAGTCCAACTAGAAAGCCACTGGCTGACTCAGAAAACTGATAAGAAATTCATATCACATTATTGAGTCCTTGGTGCTCTCTGAGCTAAGTTGTTTTGTTTCATTTCATTACCAAATTAGGTAATAGTGCTAGAAGGGAGTAGGGTTTGTTACACAGTAGGTTGCCCTGTCACTCTTGGTGGAGTATTGTTTTCTCCTTGGTATTTTATTTATTAGGTTATTATTTACTGCTTGATTGCTAGTCTGGTGTTAATCCTAGTGCTATTCCTAATTTATCTGGGTATCGATTGTTGGCTAGGAGATGTTCTGATCTTTTTGTTTCCTTTTTAGCATTTTTTATTATCTTTTTTGAATGGTGTGTTAATGTTATTTATCTCTGTGTGCCTGCTGATGGCTGATTTGTCTGAGTGTCAAACTTCCAAGAATTCTGTATATTTTGGGATTTAGCTTAGTCTAAGAGGCTCAGTTTCCCCATTGAAACTATGGTTAAATCTGTCCATGAGTTAAGAAACTAAAGAATTTTTACAATGTCTTCTGACTGAATTCCAACAACTTTATTGGATGCTTCCTGGTAAAACCACAGAAGAATGATGGACACAAGACCAGGAGAATTGTGGATCTGGTTCTTTAGGGGTAGTTTGATCCCACATAGTATCAACTGCATATCTCCATCCAGATCACAATATTTCTCACAATACCTCATTTTGTTTTCCAAGTTGTAGAAACAGTAAATCAATGGACAAAGCTGTGTGTCATGCACATACTGATAACATTATCTGTACCTCTGGAAGATTACATGCAGAAGCTCGATGTAGATATTAAAAAGAAGGTTTACATAACAGAAGCTTTGGTTCATTATCTATGAACCAGAATATAAGTTGGTCATTACTACTTTCAAATCCTTCATTCTAGGATATGATTTAAATTACATTACAACTTGGAGCATGATGAATTAATGGTATCAAAAACTGCTGAAAAATCCAGGAGAATGAACCAGAGTGGTTCGCTTCCCATTAATTTCCCACTGTAACTAGACAACCAAGGTAGTTTATTTCAAAATCCAGCTCACAAGATGGGTTTGAATAGTTCCAAAAAATTAAGCTCACTAGAGTCAATGAATTCCCATTATTCCAAGTTCTTGTTTAAATTGGTATATTGGTGACTGGATTATGATTTTTCAAAAACACAAGATCTCAATCTGGCTTTTTCAGAAATAGCTTCAATTTGTACACTTATTGGGACAACTGTATCCTAATGGGCATTCACCATTTTGGGTAATAATACTCTCAGCCAAACCCAAGAAGATTACACAAAGCATTGTGGATAAAAGGTAGGCAATTGAATCTTAGGCTTCCAGACAGTTTGCTCACATTCTCAGACTGGAAAACATGGCAAGTAATAAGACCACATAGTGCAGTAGCTGAATCCATCCCTGATAAAACTGTGACATCCATGAACATATACTGATAATTTTGATTACAGAGTGCAATGTAAATTGTCCAGAAGTGTTTGATCTTCTCTGAGCAGACTGTCAGTCTGCTGCAGCAGATGTGGAAAAAGTGGTAATAGATTATTTAGATATCTTTACCTAGCAGCTCTGAAAGTTGTTATTTATATCATAGGAAGGCACCTGGTTTCCAATGCATCCCAATCTTAATGTTTATAGTATTTGCAGTTCTTTATATAGTTTTCCAGTTAAATGCAATATTGCAAAAATTAAGAAACAATTTAACTACTAGTGATCAGCCAGTTTTCATTCAGACTGCTATCCATATTGCAACAAAACTAACAAGTCTTAGAACCCATTAATTACAGCATAACTTACAGAGCAGGAGAATCTACCTCATCTAATGCAAGGAAATCTGCATGAAAATGTCCTGTAAATAGCAGCAAGATCAATTCTCAATATTTTTCTGTAAATGGGAAAGGAGGTCCACTTTCATAGAAATGAAAACTTATTTCATTTCAAAATAAGTTTTTATTTATGCTTTTAGTGTCCTTCCTTCCTTCCTTCCTTCCTTCCTTCCTTCCTTCCTTCCTTCCTTCCTTACTTCCTTC
>JANHZU010001387.1:243217-256061 GCA_032468055.1 Acrochordus granulatus | reverse complement strand
CAGATAAGGAATCCAGACACGTGGTGGTCAAGTGGTTACGGACACTGGGCTTGTCAGCCAGAAGGTCAGCAGTTCAAGTTGGAGACCCAAGTACTACCGCGTAATGGGGTGAGCTCCCATTTCTATCCCAGCTGCCAACCTAGCAGTTTGAAAGCATATAAAAATGCAAGTAGATAAATAGGTACCACCTCCAGTGGGAAAGTAACAGCATTCTGTGTGCCTCGGTGTATAGTCATGCCAGCCAAATGACCACAAAAGCATCTTCTGACAACACTGGCTCTTTGGCTATGAAATGGAGATGAGCACCACCTCATAGAGTCGGACATGACCAGCAGGGGAAACCTTTACCTTTTAGATAAGAAATCCAGAATTTCATTTTAATTGCACATCAAATAGAAATAACATAACATTGAATGTGAATGAAATTCAAGGGTTTGAAATATTATGCACCGGCCAGAGTATATATGTTCTTGTGTATCTCATCCTGTCTCCTGTTTGTTCCTTTTTGCTCTTTTATTTTTGGCATGCTTGTAACGAAGTAGTATACAAAAAGTAAATACCATGAGATTTAAAAAAATAACTCAAGGGCAGGAGCAGGGAGCATCTTTAGCTTTCAGAGTAATGAATTTCCTTTTTATGAGTCAGTTTGGAGTTGGGTGGCCCTGAAATTAAATCAAACAAATAAATAATGTGCAGGCCAAAGCCAAAAGAGAATATGGCATCAGTGACATAAACATAACATGATTAAATTCTGTTTTAACCCATTCAGGACATCAGTGCACTCCATCAATGTTTGCCCATTCCCATATATTTTATGCATTGTACATTAATGCACCTCCCATTCACTCAATCATATCCTCTATTTTCTTGCCCTCTTTTCTTCTCCTGATTAAGAAAGGTAATTTCACATATTCATTTCACAGCCAGTTGCCTGCCACTAAACTCACAGAAAATAGGATACATCACTAGCCATGAACAGAAGATGAAGTAGATTTGATGTGCAGTTAGAATCTGCTGTGTAAAATTTGACCCTATGGTTTAATAACACATAAATCCTCAGATTCAAGCACAATGTCCTGTGGAGCAATTATCTCCTTGGAATTTTCTCCTGGTTTTACCAATTGTTTCTAGCCGTATCTACTAACCAGTGAATTGTGACACAGCTGCTGCTTGCCATTGCAGCTCTTTCATCCCAGCCCCTTGCATGGGCGGGGAGAGCCAGGGAGGGCGAGAGCAGGACAAGTTGCTAGATTGATCTGGAAAGGAACCAGTTTGATCCCAACCATCAGGAAAAGGCAGTTGCCAGCAAGCCAAGGGCAGTCTTCTCTGATCAGAGTGGAGGAGGAGGAGACCTCTCTGTTCTGGAGGGGAGATTACCCCCCCCAGATGCCAACTGGAGAAGCCATCAACACAGGAGCATCATCACAGGAGGTTGGTCTCTACTTATTGTAGTCGTGCAGGCTTAGGGAGGCATGCAAGCACAGGGGGAGAGAGAGGAAAGATCTCTGGAGATGATCGAGGACAAGTGAGATGCATGGGAGAAAAAGGAGATGCCAATGATTTTCCAGTAGACTATATGATTGTATCATTGTTTCAAAATCTATGTAACTGAACAGAATTCCAGGCAAATAGACACACATACACAGAAAGGCAGAGAGATCAATTAAGGATTTTTGCCTTGGATCCTTGTGGACTGTCAGACCTTCAAGGTACCCAGAGCCAACTTGTAAGCTCATCCCCAATGGCCTGAGCCCATTGTTCTATCTCATGAAGGGAATATATCCCCTTCAGGAATTTAATGTCCTGTTTGCACTGTGATGCTGAAGTAGTAAACTGCCAGTAGCCGCTCATTTCCAGAGCGCTCCTTTCCTCGCTTCCATGCAATTATGGTATGCAGCGCATTCAAGAACAGAATGTCTCTTTATCTTCCCCCCTCCTGCCACAACTCCTGTACCACACTGTTTGTCCAGCCGCTCCTTTTGTGGTTTACCTTGTGCTTTGTGTCTCCTGAGATATAATTACTGGGTTTAAAAGGGTTTTTACTGGGTTTACTGGCCAGCAGAGGGGGGCGGGGTAAAATAAAGAAAAATGTATAATCACCAACCTATGTAAGCCGCCAAGAGTCTTCGGAAATTGGCGGCATAGAAATATGATTAATAAATAAAGAAAAGAAATCAGTACTTTTTCACATGCCATGATAATGAACCGTCAGCAGTCAGTGCAATGGTTTTTTTAAAAATAGGGAAAAATCATAGCAGGCTGTCTTAGAACAAGTTAAAGATGACATTCAAAGTGGGTGCATTAAAACTCTAATGACAGTAACAAAAGCATCTTTGGAGGTGCTGATCCACAAAGGAGAACTGGGGGGTAATCTTCCTTTGCCTGCTGCCCCACAGCTCCACCTGTTTTGTCTTCTGCCAGGATTCTCTCTTTTGGCTTGTGTGAAAATTAGAGATGCTGACTTTGTGTGTACCTGGGGCAGTAGTTCTAAATGCTCTATCAAAAGAGCTGAGTGTTAAATGGTGATGAACCTTCTCAGCATTGCCCTCTTTTTCTGGACTGGGGCCTAACTGGACAGAAAAAGGGGTCTTACATATCAGAATCCAGCTGTATAAACCGAAAGTGTGTATGAGAGCGAGAGAGTATATACATAAGGCAAGAAGCTGATAATATAATTTATAATAAAAAGTTGTTCACTGAAGAATATCATTTTTGGCACAGCCCATTGACCAATTCTAGGGAATGAACTTTCCTGGAAACAAAGGCATGGGAATTTTCTTTTGTTGGTAGTGCTAGACTTAAGTTAACTTTCAGCACAATGGCAGGTTATTTAATTTACAGTTTTACATTTGGCAGGCATTTCAGGGGAAACCGTCCTGCAGGTTTCTTCCTTTTAAAAAAAATGGGCTCAGAGGAAGATCAGTGAAGAAAGTTCCTCATTTTTGGAAATTCTCCTCCAGGCTTTCACAGGTCTCAGAAGATCATCATCAGTACTATTTTATTATTGTACAACTGTATAATATTAATAGCACTATCAATATTGCAGCGCTATTCAATGCTATATGAAGTTTTGATTGGGATGATCTGGGTAACTTTAGGGATGCTTGTCATCCGCATTTGACAGCTGTCTCTGTCCTGGACCCTTGGGGGCTATGATCAGTTGGAAAGAGGAAACAGGAGACAGACACACAGACAGATAGACAGATGCAGTACTGATACTAAATGGCTGTGTTCAGGAAAGAACTTGCTTGCTTGCAAGTAATATGTTTCAGGTCAGTTTAAAAATCTTGCCCTAATTCTGTGTCCATCATGCTTTTGGTGGAGAGTCCTTTTTACTATCTCCATACACTAGAAAGCTTGTTTGTTCTCTCTCCCCATCAAAAGCTTGCCATGGTGGTTAATGCTTCTAAGCTCCATCTTGAATATATAACAGCGCTCTTTTCAGAGGCTGCAAATCCAGAACCTTCGAGTCATGAGGCAACTCTTTGTTCTCCATGCTGTTCAGGCTGTGATCCTGCTGGGCAAAAATGCTCACGAGTGTTTAATCAGCAAGGACAATGATTGGAATGGAATGCTTGGTCTTTGCCAGCAGCCAATTTTCTTCCCAAGGGGATGTGCCTCTCTTAGGTAGGGTTTTGTAATGGGCAGTGATTGGGGGCAGAGTAGCCTCACATCCTAGGCTGTCCATGTGACATGGGAATATAGTCACTGACTTAAGAGCGGCTATGTTGATTTCCCCCCATCCCCTGCCATATGTTGTTGTAATATCCATTGAAATCCATTTAGATCTGATATAAAATTGCACCTTCAGTCTGGGCATGAACATTAATGGGTAAAAAATGGCACATATTTGCTCCTCTTCATTTTTACTCACAGCTTCCCCCACCTTCATTTCAGCTCTTCCACTTACATGACTTGAGTAGGACAAGAAATCTGGTGGCAGTGATATATTTGACCATAACACATTCAAAGTGTCCAGCTCACAGAAACGCTGTGGCAATGGCCTATATTTCATGTTTATGTATGGCACTCCACTGATCTAGCATTTTATCAATATGTCAGAGTTTGGCAAGAGAGAGGAAAGGAGGGAGGCAGAGAGAGAGAGAGAGATTCAGTTCCAACACTAGTAGTTTATAGTAATAATAAAATACAAATTATTACTGCCAGATGCAGAGACTAAATAAAAAGCTTAGATAAACAATGATACTTTTAATTTTATGTAAAGAAATAACAAAGCAAGTTTTTATTTCTGACCCTCTTTCTTTAGAAGGCAACTATAAACAGATTTTCAGACTGTAGGAAGCAACAGTGTTCATTTCCTCATTTAAAGACTATAATCCCAGATCCACATTCATAATATATTTAACAAATAAAAGGTAAAGGATTTCCCCTCCCAGTCATGTCATGACTCTAGAGGGTGATGCTCATCTCCGATTTACAGCCAAGGGAGCCAACATTTGTCCAAAGACACTTCCATGGTCATGCAGCTGGCATGACTATATGCCGAGGCACACAGAACACAGTTACCTTTCCCACTAAAAGTGGTACCCATTTACCTATTTACATGTATATATGCTTTCAAACTGCTAGAATGGCTGGAGCTGGAGCAAGGAGTGGAGCTCATCCTGTTAACACAGCAGAGATCAGATTTTCCGTTTTGTTGAGTGAATGCATCATCATGAGCAGGTGCTATGTCTTTTCTCTGAGGCAGGTGTTTTGGAATTTCTTGATTGCTAAGGGAAATTTCTGCTTAGTCTGATGCATCAGGTTTCTATTGATTATTTATTCCATCATCTATTGATGTACCACTACAGGACATTGCATAAAGAGTGATATAAGCAAAAAGAAAAAAAACTTAGGCTCAATGAGTTAAGGTTTAGTAATAAAAATGACAAAAAGAAACAGAAAAGAGGACACAGAAGAGAAAATTATTGTATTGACATGATTCATTCATACTTTACAATTTATCACCACTCAATCATAGCAGAGTTTTATTTAAAGCTAACAATGAACAAGCTCTCATACAAAAGATTTCAGAGAATCTTGGAGAATCTTCTCCTAGTTTGTGCCCATTTTGGGTGTGTATTCATTCATATTCTTTTCTGGTGTTATTTTAAGCTTTGAACAAAGGAACAAATTCTGCACAAAAGATCATGTTTAACAATATGCAGTCCATACAGTTATTTATAGTTTATTTATTTATTGTACAAACCCAGAAATTAGACTATCAGATGAAACTATTAAAGGTTAACAATAGCCACTCTTGTGTTAAGTGCTAAACAAACTAAATCTAATTTGTTTGAACATGATAATTAATTTGTTGTATTTAATATTCAACATTAATGTTAGGTGTCCATAAAAAATCCATGTCCACAAAAAGTCCAGAGACTTATGTTATAATACATAAGCTAATGTTTAAAGTAATACAATAACATTTTGCAGAATATTTTCTATTCTGAAAAATTGCATGGTTACAATGCTTTCTTGGAAACCTAGCTGCACTGCATTTATTATGATTTATCTTCAAGGAAGCATTACCTGGTATTTGGCTGAAGTCCACTCAATTACAGATACCAAGGCACAATTTCACACTCAAAAAAATGCCAGGTCTTTTTATCTGATTTCAGGACTTCATATATGAATGGTAAAATCAGAAGCAGCAAAGTATCAACACTGTAGAATTCCTTTCCAGATTTAAGTACAACTATGAAGGTTGAAAATCCATCAGAAGGCAAGAAGATACAGCAGCCCAGACTGAATGTAAAGATGGCAACTGAGATGGAAGAAGAGAAAAAGGAAGAAGGTGAAGGCCTTATTGAGTTCTTCAGTTCCTACCAGGAACTTTTCCAATTTTTTTGCAACAATACAACCATCCATGGTGCCATCCGGCTGGTTTGTTCTAAGAAGAACAAAATGAAGACTGCCTTTTGGTCAGTCCTTTTTTTCCTGACTTTAGGCATCATGTACTGGCAGTTTGGAATCATCTATAAAGATTACTTCAGCTTTCCAGTCAACCTGAATTTGAACCTGAACTCTGACAGGCTTACCTTCCCTGCTGTCACATTATGTACTCTCAATCCTTACAGGTAAGACTGGTGGTCTAATCAAGATTAAATTGACTTCAAATTTGCCAGCTGTACTCTCCCATAATTGATATTTGGGAACCGTAATCCTTCAGGGCATTTGACTTATAAAATAAGAGAAGATACTCACTGTTAAAGTGCACAATTTTCCTTTCCCCCTTAGTTTCAATATGGTGCCCTGAAATCCCTTCAATTAAGCCACCAAATGTGGTAATATTAGCAATCAATTGCCATTGCAGGTGGTGGCAGCTCCTACCTGAATTTAGCTACTCCCCCAAAACTAAGAAAATACTGGATGTGATTACTACAGTACTTGAACAGGAGATTCTACTCACCCTCAAAATTCTATAAGCTACACTGGAATATCAAAACCAGATCCCACCAGCCATTTCCATATTGTTTCCAAGAAAAAAGCATGTCCTATAAGTTATCTACTGTGAGTCAGACTCAAGTCTAGAGAGACTTTTATTTTAACAAACTGCTGACCACCTTTGGAGATGAGATCACTTTTTCCATATCAGATGATTCGTCAATCCACTGCAGGTAGTCCTCAATTTACAACTGTTCATTCAGTGACTGGTCAAAGTTATAACGAAACTGAAAAAAGTGACTTATGACCAGTCCCTGAAGTTATGGCCATTGTAGCGCCCCCAGGGTCACATGATCAAAATTGGATGCATGGCAGCCTGCCCGCCCACACTTACAACCAAAGGGTCAGCAACAGGGACAACAGATGTCATGCAATCTTTTTTTCTGCCAACAGAAGGATGAATGAATACCATTATTGTAGGGGAAACCTGAAAAAGATTGATCTTATCTGCTCGAGAAATGATACCCTCAATGCAGAAATCTTAGTAAGATTTCCAGCATAATTGGATCCTAATTCATGTTCTATCCACCTCTGGTGTACTGTATTGTTGAAAGGAAGTTAACTTCAAACTTCCCAAACTTGTATCTTTGGATATGTTGAATTTTGGCCATATTGACAGAGATTTCTGGAGCTTATAGTCCCACACATTTGAAGACCAGCAACTCATTAACTCATTAATGTATCCCTGAAGCCCATTCTTCCATGTCTTAGGTATAGTGCTTTTCAGAAAGAGATGGAAGACCTGGATCAAATGACCCAACAGACTCTTCTGGAGTTGTACAAATACAATATGTCTTTGGATCAGGGCACCTTGACCAAATCCTCTCAGAAACGCGTCTCTAGAAGCCTATACCATCATATCCAGCACTACCCACTGCATCGTCGCAAGCGTGATATACGAGCCATCATGGAGGACAACAATCCCCATGTGGGCAAAAATGATTTGAACATTGGTTTCACCTTGGTAAGCATGATTTCAGAGCCTTTGTAAAAAATGATGTACAAAATGGACCTCTCAATTCATTTTGAGGTCAAATTTCTGGATGTGAAAAGCATCCAGCTTGCTGTGGATTAATTCAAACCTATGGCATGAATCAGAATCAGGAATATGCTATCCTCTCAGTATCTATCATATGTTTGTGTTTACATTTATGTGTGTGTGTGTATGAAAAAGAGAGAGAAAGAGAACAGATATAGAGAATTTAAAACAGTTTAAGCAGAGGAAATTTGGTAAATTTCACAGAAATTGATGCCAGGGTTTTGAAGTACACATCTTTAAAATCAGTTTATTAAAGACCGCAGTGCCATGGGAGAAGGAAGGGCTGAGCCAGAGGGACGTGTGAGGTGTGCAATCAGTCTCAAATCTCTGCACAGCCTCAAACGTAGTAGACCCAGCCCCTCCTAAGAGCCAGTGAACTTTATCTCACAGCTGCAGATGTTCAACTCCCAGTCAGGCAGATCTGTAATAAATCTGTAACGGTCTGAATCTCACTGCCTGGGCCTGGTCTTTGCACCCAAGGGTGCTTTTTCTTTTCCCCACGGAAGCTTACTGAAACACTACTTTGTTCATAACATTGAATGACAACGCATTTCATAACAATTATAGCAGAGGGTTTCAAATCAATTATTTTACATTAACCACAGAAATGGAGCCTATCCTGAGAAATATCTGACAAATTTCAGACAAATAGCACTGGCTTCTTGGACTTTTGTGCAATGGAAAATGATAGCAAGGAATAATTCTTCCCCTTTTTAAATTCATTGGAACTGTCTAGGAATTGGGGATGGGAAGAAGTACAACATCAAGTCACTCATAGTCTTTAAGATAATCAAGTACTGTAGCTAATACAGCCACAAATGTCTTTCTTCTGTTGAGGTGGAAGGGGAAGAGCAGCAAATAATCAAATAAAGGATTCTCACAGGATCATTCATTTATTTACACATTCTTTTATGCTGCTTACACAGCAATAACAAAATAATATTGCCTCAATTAAATCATAATTAAATCATAATTGATCACAGAATCCACTATGTATCACCATTATTATATTACTGAAATATAAGCAACTACAACACCCACAAATATAGTGTACAATTTTAAAAAGACTATATGTGTTATTATTGAAAATTAGAGAATAGGAAGAATTTTTTATTTAAAAGATCTGTATCATATTAATGTAGATTACTATGGGACTGATTCATTCCTTAAGATTCCCATTAAATCTAGATTACATGGAAACATTTGGTTTCATCTGATTTTTGAAAATGTAAAGAGTTTCCAGAAATAGAGAACAGACCAACTGAATCCAGTATGTTAATAATGAGGGGCAAAAGACATGTTGACTTGTGAATAAAAACATCACATGGACACAAGTCTAATTCTATAGATGGGGTGGAGAAGAGCTTTTGTAGGATCATCTGGTATCCTTTGTCCACTGATTCCCCTATAATTAGGAATATTTTCCTGCCTCGCTTGTTGCATTCTTGTTCTAGAATGGGTCTAATAGGATTTGTTTCTTTTTCAGTGTAACGAAAACAAGACAGATTGTTTCCAGCAAATGTATTCCTCTGGTGTGGATGCTATACGGGAGTGGTACAGTTTTCATTACATCAACATCTTGGCAAAGTTCCCTGACACTAAGGCCCTAGAGGAATCCAACTTCACAAGTTTCATCTATGCCTGCCGATTCAATGAAGTGACATGTAACAAAGCGTGAGTCCCAGCTTTATTGTTCTATAGATCAACTTAAGTCCCTACCATTCTAGTCTTAGTTCTCACCATTTCCTTTTATTTAAACTATTAACAGTCCATATTATTTGATTATTGATATTATTGATTCACAGTATCATTTAAAATTATTTAAAATAGCCAATAAAACAGTGGGTCTGGGTCACTAGTTTAATGGAAGGAAGTCCTGACATGACCTACTTATGTTTTTGATCACTGCACTTAGCCAAGACGGACTTGGATTCTCCTGCTGGGTATTAAATAGAGCAATAAGCTACAGTGATTTGCTGAAGGAATGGGTTGTTATTCAGCAGGCACTTTTGCCTTACTTGCCAAATAGAGTGATCAGGAACAGAAATGAAATAAAATAAAAAATTAGGATAGTCTGCAGTAAAGAGATTTGCCACTTCATCTGTAAAATAAAATTCTAAATTTCTCAAAAAAGGGACAGTTTTTATGATACCAACACACACACCCATACCTCCTCCTTTGAGCAGGTATGGAAAACTGACCAGTAGATATGAACACCTTCTTGGCCTCCTTCTTGGCTGATCTCCAGCAGAATATGTCAAGGTTTGGGTGACATACACTAATCACACATTGAGCTATTTGTGGTTGGACTGCTACCACTATTTATGGGAGTAGCCAGCAGGTGTGATCAGAACAGTCCATACCATCACATCACTGTACCAGTCTGTACCATCACATCACATCAGAAAGCCTGAATTTCACTTGCTTTAGTGGTAAGTGCAACAAACTCAGACTTAGTCTCCTTAACAGCTTTCCAGACATACAGGGGAGTTTTGTGTAGAGTTCTAAAATACACAGAACTTCATTTCAGGCCTTCTATTGAACACATAAATATCTATATAAATATCATATAAAGTGAAGCTAGGTGATCCTCAGATGAACATTTTTCTGTTTAAGAAAATGGAAATTGTATGTCACTCAGAGATGGCTTTGATTGGAGTGGCTTGCAAAGTGAACAATGTTTATTTATAAAATCCCTCTTAGTGGGCATGGTCCCACCACAAATGTTTTAAATGTTTAAAAAAGAAACATACCTTTATATATATTTTAAATCTTCACTTGAGTGGAAATCAGAAGATACCGTTTGTCTCATGAATAAGGAGAGGGAAAGAAGATGACTTTCCCTAGTTTCTGCCCACTTTTGTTCATATCTGAATAGTTCTCAACACACAGGCAGGTTGTTATCAACCACTTTACATCTGTGTGCATGTATTTATATATGTCTGTGTATGTTTATAGAGAGAGACATATAGAGATATATGTAGAGAGAGACATAATACGTATGTGGATATATGTACACATGTGTGGAGTGTGTACATTTTAATCAAGACCTAGAGCAACAGAGGTATGGACAAAAGATAGGATGCAGCTAGAGAAAAAATGAAATGAGAAAGAAAATAATGATTCCCAGTTTCATTAGGTCATAAGGTTTGTGAAGCAATTGAACTCTTAGCTCTGATGGGGTCAGTAAACATCTTCCAGTTCCACAAAAGGAAGACTGAAGTAGGCAAGATCTGGTGAAGAATGGCTTCAAAATACCTTGAGGGATTTCTTGAAGGGAATGGTGAAGGAGCTACAACTTGTAGCACGTCAAGGCCGACACAGTCTACTGGCCATGTTATTCCAGACTGATAACCTTGTTAACCCACACACACACCCCTCTTGTCTGACTTCAGTCTTAGGTACACGGTAAAACCAGCAAGTTTATTATAACCCTAGTGGGTTCCATTTGTACCACACTTAAAACTGGAATTAGCCACATTGCTTAAATCTATTTTTGGGAACAAGATGGCCTTTTTCCAATGCAGTTGAATATTGGCTCTTTTGGATACAGCTGATACCTGTACAAATCACCATTAGTTCCAGCAGTTGCTTACAGTTTTGTTAATTTTTCTCTGGCATTTCTTTCACAACTTTGCCCACCTCCCACCCTCAGCCAAGCTTACTTGCTGCTGGCACCAAGCTTCTTCCTACATATTTAGAACCATATAAATGCCAGCTGCATTGCTGATCTGCACTTGATGCTAGGATGATAAGCAATGTGACATGGCTTATAGAAGTTCATCCATCTGATTTTAGAAATTAATCATCTCCAGGGAAGTCAGAATATACATCTGTCATGATTTCCCACCAAAAATTAAAAGCAGTTTGCGTATCTTTCTTAACAGTCAACTAAATAAGATTTTGACTTCATTAAATTCTTCTTTAAGGAAATAAAAATACGTTCCTTGGCTTGATTTTTTTAAAAAGTATCTGCAATAGACTTAACATGGAAAGAAGAAGTGTGATATGTTATTAAATCTTTCCAGTACAAAGAAAATCACAAGGTGCAGCATGTATAGTGGGATAAGTAGAATTATTTGGTTGGGTTCACACAATACATTAAATCTTAGACCCAGGTTAACAATGCATAACTGCTGTGTTCAATAACATGTTATATCCATAATATGGTTTATGTGATGGTCTGATTTCCACAATAAGCTGTAACTGTGTTCCTACATGCTGAAACATAAACCAGACAAACCCATTTCAGTCTAATCCAGCATATGATATAAAATCAGCATCCAGATGGCACAACACAGATAACCATCTTAATAAAAAGTTATTTTAGTTGAAGTTTTGTATATTGTTTTGCCACTTATGGTCCCAATAAAGGTACTGTTCTTTTTCTCCAATAGCTGAAAACCCAATTATTTGAATCTGTTATTCAGTTAGCCTCTTTATCTTTGTTCTCTTAGAAACTATACACATTTTCATCACCCCATTTATGGGAACTGCTACACATTCAATGACAACAGCAGCACTTTGTGGATGTCCTCTTTGCCTGGAATCAACAATGGTGAGCAAATGCCGAAAAATGGGAGTGTCTGGAAAACTCTTAGCCATGAGTCTTTTGCTTGTATGCCCCAATAAAACTAGAGAGGTCAAACAGAAAATACATTTCCTTTCTTTTTTCTGTATCTAGATTCCTCTGGGCATAGTCTTAATTGCACAAAGGGAAATAATATAGTTATCTCTTAAAATTACAGAATCGGAAAAATGCACCGTGACTGGGGAGGAATGGGGAAAAATTCTGCATGTAGAAAAACTGCCATGTTGGAGATGAATGCTTGAGTTAAATTTTGCATGCCCTGGCTTTCTGTGCCTACTGATACAGGGGCAAAAGTCTGTGTGTGTGTTGTGTGTGCATGTGTTAAAAAGGGAAGTCTGCACTTTTATCTATCTTTTCTAAGAGACTAATATTATACTGTGTGCCTCTGCATATTGGACCTTGTATTGATTTGGTGGCATTATTAGGGTTATCCTCATTTAGTTCCTTTCTCAGTTATCTTTTTATTCTGACTGATTTTTCTATTTTAAGTTCCTACCTGACTTCCTCTCTCCTAAATAAAGGAGAGCAGGTTTTTAGCTGAAGATAGTGTTAGAAGATTCTGAGATGGGTTCCAGAGGGTCCGATCCAAGCGGGGCGGAAAATAACAAAGCGAAGATGGTTGCCTGAAGAGGAGGAATTTATTCTGATAGCAGGACAGAGTACAGCTCTCAGAAGGGGGGCCGGCCAAGAAAAAAAGGCAAGGGGCAGCATTTTATGGACATAGGATCTTTTGAGGTGTAGAAAAGTTTAGCTGAGTTTGA
>JANHZU010001387.1:214398-229352 GCA_032468055.1 Acrochordus granulatus | reverse complement strand
AAAGCAATCTACATGGTCTGCACACAGAGTCCACACAGCACAATTCAAATCCAGCACCTCCACTGTCTTCTCATTCCAAGTAACAAGAAGGGCATCTGCTGAACTGTGTGACAGAGCTCAAGAAAAATATCAAGTTCTCTCTGAAATTGCACAGGGTCCGTCAGGTGTTTGGGGCTGGCTGTTCTAATAGGCCCCACCAACATTTGGTGAGAGGAAGCTGCTGAGAACTCTAGGGCCCTCAGGGAGCGGTCTTTCAATAACAGGGCACTGATGCTAACACCCACCAAAACCAGATCACAATACCACTGCCCCAAGGAAAACATCAAATCCTGTGTGTGACTCTCTGTGAAAGGGAGGCCATGAATAATTTGAACCAGGGCCATGACTGCCATGGTGACCATGAACTATTGTGCTACCTTAATCCCTGAGCCCAAAGATGACAGGATGAAATCCCCCAGATTTCTCTCCACCATCAGTACAGAGATGGAGTCCAGGCGCACAGGTAGGGATTACAGGGAGGAAGTGAGCACCAACCCCACTGATCCCTATGGCCCAGCCTAAGAAAAAAGGTCTCACATCTGGACATATCTGGGAAAGGGCTCCTGGAGGCCACCAAAGACTCACAAATGATAAATATCACATCCATATCCCTGTCCTGGTGTTGTGGCTGATGTCACACTTGAAACCCGGAAGGACATGTTTCAGAGAGGGGAACCCCTCCAGTTCCCCACCAAATCTCAGTAATACAATCCAGGTTGGCTTCTTCATCCACAATCAAGTTAGATTATGGAGATATGACATAAATAAAGATCAGTACCAGGGAGAGCAACTATTCATGAACCCAGGTAAAGTAAGAAGTGCCAGACAATTGGGCTACCTACAGAATCCATAGGATCAAATGACAGGACCAAGGAGAAAGTGTACCGTTCAGAGCCTATTGTTTTTTAAATCTTTTATACTGACAAGAGTCTATTTCTGGATCTACACACCATGTGAATGCTCCAGTTAAGTCCCACTCCCTGATGACTTTATTCAAATGATCTCTGCTTCCCAGCATCATGTGCATGTTAAACATCCATATCTGCAGAGGGAAAACCTCTGCTTATTCTGCTTTAAGTGTGATGGCTTCCATCAGCAGGGTTTTGGCTCAGGGAAAGGCAAAGCAAATTTTTTCCTATCTTCATTTATAGTGCAATCCTCCAGAAAAGCTAATGTCATTAGAATGATATCCATAGGGGTTATTAATTGCAAAATTACTTTGGTAGGGGAATTAAATGCAATTATAAAAACAATTGCAATTCAACTATATACAAATGGAACCATGTGTATAACATGGCAGCAACACAGCAGACAAACATAATGATGACAAATCTATGATGCAGATTAATGAGAAAATTGAAGGTCTGTGTATGTATAATCTCAGCATATTAATTTTATATAAAAAATAAAAACTGTATAAATTTTTCATGAAATCCAACCTGTGCTGCTAAGCAGATTGACAGAATGAGGGCAAATTCTTCTCTAGTAGATCCAGCCAATTTCAGTCAATTGCTTAAAACTGCACCTCAGACCAGCCTTTAAAGAACACATCTTATTTCTAACATTCAGGTTCCAACATATTTCTGTTAGAGACAGGTAGAGAAGAAAGGAAGCTATAACAAAAAGCTGTTTTTTAGTTGATAAATCTGATTTTGTCTAACTCTTCTATTATTTTTAGCAGTAGACAAGTTGATAAACAAATTTGTAAAAGGTGACACAGTGGAATAGGATGTCAGATAAAATATTAAGACAGATAATTAAGACAATTCTTCTGTGATGAAAATGGGCGCTTTCTAAATGTGATAGTAATAATTATTGTTGTTCAGTTGCGCAGTCGTGTCCGACTCTTCGCGGACCCATGGACTGCATTACGCCAGGCCCGCCGTCTTGCACTGCCTCCCGGAGTCTTCCCAAGCCCATCACACTGACTATGCTATCTATCCATCTCATCCTCTGCCATCCCCTTCTCCTCTTCCCTTCAATCCTTCCCAGCATCACAGTCTTTTCAAACGAGTCTCCGCTGTGCATTATGTGGCCAAAGTACTTGAGCTTCAACTTCAATATCTGTCCCTCTAAGGAGCAATCAGGTTTGATTTGCTGTAGGATTGACTGGTTTGATCTCCTTGCTGTCCAAGGAATCCTCAAGAGTCTTTTCAGCAATAATCCCTACACCTAACATTTTCAAAGAAACCTTTAGGTGCTATCTCCTTTAATAGGTAGATACAAGGGGAAAATCCTACTTTTCTACCAAGAGGGCTCTTCTAACCTTGGTCTGAGATTAAGACCATTTAATTTGTTATTTGATCCCAAACATGGAAATGGAAGGGATCATAAAGATTTCACAAAGTGAACATTATTGATAGGTTACGTGCTCATCTTCATACCCAACCCAGTATTATTAATCCCAGAACAAATACAGTATTTATCTAGGCTCTCACTAAACTTGAAATTATAAGTTAATTATAAGGATGATCCTGTTTGTCTTAATATATCTGTAATAAAACAAAATACAAAAAAACTACTATAAATATGATAATAAAGTTGTATTGAGCAATCATGCTTATGCAAGTCAATAGAGGGTGATATGTACAAATGGAAGTATCTATTTGTATATTAAGGACCATTTATATTTCAGTTTCATTGCAAAAGACCCACAGAACTGAAAGTCACTCTTACAAAAGAAGAATCAAACACTAAAATTTCTAAAAATATAGGTTATGAGTTTTCTACATAAAACCTAAGTGGAAAAAAACACTCCAATAGTTAGATACAAAGAGGAGGCAATACAGCTTAAAAAGATGAAATTTATTATTTGAAATTATACTTTAACCAGGTTGGCAAACAATCATAAAAATATCCCAACCTTAAACTGCTGCACTCTTTTGACTGAAATATACGTCATCAAAATTGTTTAAATGATACATCTAAGGAATGACGTATCAACACACTGAAGTATTTTGATTAATGAAGTTAAATAAAAATAACAGGGAACAGAAATTATTCAAAAAACAAAAAATGACAAGGAGGATGAAAATGACAGTTTTACACAGCCATCGGTTTCTGCACATTAGAGTCACTAAGAAATATTTTCTAGAATTGCATGATGTTTAGGGAGATAAATGCTGTTACAGAAAGCTTGTTCTTAGCGACGCAGTCCATAGCGATTAAAACGCTTGTACAAGAATTTAATTCTCTTATTCAGATTATGGTAATCTTCAACAAACATCCGGTCACCCACCATTTTCTTTTTGTGAATACATCTCTGCAGCTCATCCCCCCTCCATCCACGTAGCCATATGGGCCCCACAATCAAGTTCTTGGGATGGGCCTTGAAATCCCCTAAAAGGAAAAACACAACTGATTTTCAAAAAGGAAGTTTACACAATAACTGGCCTAATTTTTGATCACAGACTACTACCAACTTCAACCACATAAGGCATTCCTTTTTTCCCTTGTTAAGCAAATAAATTTTTTTCCCTTCATTTTTCTTATCAAAAGCAATCACATGTGCTTTTCTCAAATTAGGAACTTCCATGACAATTTCCCTCTTCCAAGATCCAACGAAGGAAAAAAAAAGAAAAGGATCCTTTAAAAACCTGCTAGAATTACTGGAGATTTTTACAGGGAGCTTGGTGGATCGTAGACTTCATGTATCTCCCCTACACATGCTGTTATTGGAAGAAGATAGATTATTGGAAGGCAGAGTCTACTCTACCCACTTAAAAGTGATACTTAGCTAATATTTACCCAGAATTCCAATATTATCATAGACACCAAAGAGTGCTCGTTTCTCATTCCATCTGTCAACCACTTTTGGAGGAGGAGGCTCTTTCACCAGAAATGAGTTAGGAACTCCTGATTTAAACAAAAAGACACAGGAAAATTAGTCAACGTCACTATAAAAGATTGCCTTTGATAGTCATCTTTTGGCAAGTCAACAGTTGGAGTTTTTATGCTGCATATTTACAGACCCAGCCTTATATAAATTCAAATGTAGGCAGCTTTCTTTCAAAGCCCTCTAATGCTACAGTATCTATCACTGGACATCTTCAGAAAATAAATTCACTTGTCCTTAAAACACGGATTGTTGTAAAGAATGCCTAGTCAATCATCACAAGAGAATTACTGCAAGATTAGTTAAAATAAGACTGCAAATGAACAACTTCTTCACTAAGTAGCCTTATCCAGAGCACATTACTGTATAAGGTAGCAGTTTACAACTAAGCCGTCTTTCCCCATCCAGGTTCCTATATATTAACTGAATCTGGCATTAAGCACTGGTCACTTGAATTTCTGTGCTAATTATTAAGTGGAATTTGGGGGGGGGTGAGTTCATTATTAACAACAAACTCTGCAATAGCCATATGCAGGAAACCTCGCCCCCCGAAAAAAGCCCCCTTCTCGCTGCACCTGAAAAAGAAATGAAAGAGGTAGAATAAATTAATGCACAGGATGGTACAATAAAAGGAAGGAGGGAGGCAAGGTTCGCGCCGAAACATCTCCAAACGACAGCCCCGGGTCCTTCCTTCTTTTACCGTCCGTCCATTCACCTGTACTAAACAGCCGACGAACTGTAGAGGCGAAAAGGCTGCCCGCCCATAACCGCGGCGGGGCCGTCATCAGCCGCCGCGCCACCTCCATCGAGCTCTGACCCTGTTGCTGCTCACGCGTCAGCCATCGCAAAAGTTTCCCAGACCCCACCGCGCCTCTCAGGTTTCGATTCGCGGCCAGGCGGGGAAAGGGGAAAGGTCGCAACTATAGAGATAAAAAAATGGAAGTTCGGATGTGCTAATCGAGGCTGTCTGTCTCGGACGCTATTTAACCGTTTGCCTATATTCTGTTTTATTAAAATCGTTATTTATTTATTTTTTAAATTTATATGCCGCCGAAATCTGAAGACTCTTATAGCTAATTCTCACTTTCCCTTCTTTTTGATCACCTCCTCCCCTCCTCCCCCAACAACAGTTACATGCTCAGGATTCTGCTCCACGCATAGGGGAAAAAAAACACTGTTTTTTTTAGACTTGGGAATTTTAAGATGTATGGTCTTCAGCTCCCAGAATTCCCCAGCCAGCATGCTGCACTTTGTTAAATCCTCCAAGTGAAACAAGACTTTATGTTGTTCCAACTCAAGTACATGAGTACTCAACTACCCGACTCAAGATGGAAATAATTTATTATTCAATCCAAGGCAGACCTTGGACCCTGCCTGCAGACATCAATGGAGAAAAATATGGTAGACTGTAATTATGTGTGTTCACTTATGAGGAAAAATTGATCTACATTGAAAGTACCATACTATTAAGTTTACATTTTAAAATATATATAGACATTTCATCCTTTCAAATGCAGCTGACCACTCCCAGACACTAAGAATGGAAATAGTCTGCAATTTGGAAATTAGTCTGAGACAAACCAGATTTCCTAGTCAATTATGCTGCACACAAAATACTTCTGTCATTTGAGCAAAACTCAAGTCTCCCTGTGCTTCGTACAGGAGCATGATTTTTCCGTTTTTGAGCAGAAAAAGCACCATCAATACAGTACTGATGCTTGTGGACTTGAATTAAGACTTGACTAAATTAGTACAAGATTCTGGTATTTATAGCAGTTTTAATCTTGATGTATTCATAAAGTTTGTAGATTCAATGCTAACCACACTATCCCTGGATCTGTCCCATTTTTGGCAATTGCAGAGTTGCATTAGTTGAGGTGGTTGACAAGTTTCTCGTGAACTGTTCTGATTTATCACCTCTCCTCGAAATAAACAATGCTCTTCCTATCTGGAGTATTTACAAGTATTTCCTGAGTTGTTTTGTCGCATAAACATGGGTTAAAAAGAAGCACTTAGCGCTTTATTTCAGACAGTACCTAGCTGTTGTTTTTTTAAGAGGCACCTTTCACTTTGCACGCCAAAGAACGATATTTTAAGAAACTCGGCTTCAAATGTAACTCTACAATTTTTCATAACTCTTAGCTTTCCGAAGTGCGCCGGTGCCTGCGAGATTTGATTGCGGGCCGCGGGAGAACGATCGTCCTTTAAAGCGATTGGCTGCCGAGCTTTCAAAGAACAATACGATTGGGCGAGCGGCCATTATTCGAATTCTTGGCGCGCCATTTCTCCTCCCGCTATTGGCTTGTAAGCGCGCGGGAGAGAGGCCAGACAGTCGATTTCCCCCCGCCCAGTTCTGCAGCCGGCCCGGCGGAGCCGTTGTCCCCGCCGCGCCTGCGTCCCGAGAGCCAAGTTGCCCTGCCTGGCGCCGGCCCTCGAAGCGCGAGGCGTTTGAGGCTGGGTCGCCACCCGCCGGGCTGCGGATCGGAGGGGTCATGGCGGACGCGACTTCGCTTTCGCCTCCCGCTTGGGAGTTCCATTTGCCTCTGTCTCCGGCCGACTTGCTTCGCAGCGCGGGGCCTCTGCAATACGTGGTGCGAGAAGTGCTGCCTCTCAGGCAGCTCCCGGGGCACCTGGCAGGTTGGTGGTGCTGTGTAACAAATGGCACACTTTCAGATTGTAAAAAAAATAACTTTTTCGGAATTATGTAACACTGTTGTATTTGCTCTGGTTATGCGTTCTCTTCCAAAATCCATGTGATCCGAACATCGACAAAAGAGATCTGCGTTTAGCTTCATCGGAGTATACATTCCGGGAAACCGGAAAGACGCAAATCTAGTTATGTTCTGTGTTCGCTCAAAGATAACCTAATGCTCAAGTTATGGTTTGTTGAGTAAGGCATAGGAGCAAGGCCCACATAATGCACAGTCGGAAGCAAATAAATCACTTAATGAGCCAGGTGTTTGTGCATTTTAGTTTTCCTTTTATGTAACAACATATACTGTAGCAGTGTATTAACTGATTAAGGATCAGTTCCAGTAAGTCTTCTGTGGGTGAGGTTTAGGCATGCAAGATTTTGCTTAATAAAATTATTGGTTCATCATCTGATGTACAAGATATTCGAAACTCAGGAATTCTGAGTACCAGAAATTTAATGAGTTTGCGGTCTCACACACAAAATCCATCCAGATTTACTCACGCTTTCTTCACTTTGGCAGCTTTATTTAAAGAATTACCCTCTTGTTTTATCAATTACAATTATCCCTTGCTTAAATCATCTCAACATTTGCAAACAGATTCAGAACTACCTCTTGTCAGTTGGTCTGGAGCTGGGACTTCTCACACTGTGAACTTTCATTTTGCAGCATTTCGGACAGGATTCCACACACAAGGAGCACTTGCTATCCTGCAGCATTTTGATACTCTATTCAGTATTCTACAGTGAGTCTGCATGTTTCACTGCACTACTGGTATTGTTAGAAGGAGCTTTAGCTCTGGGATTGAGAGTACCTCATAAAAACCTTGTTTGTAATAAGGCTGAAAGAAGTAAACATGTGAAAAATAGAAAAAAACAGGGAAGGCCTTTATGTCATAATTAGTCATTTTGCTTAAGAAGTTATTTAATTTCCTGTACCCACTTTGTTAAGTGGTAGAGAGAAAAGGTTCAGATTGGGAAAAAAATCTGTATGATATAACTGAATTTTATTTGATCTTGGAACATCTTAGAAATGTTATTGGAAATTTCTGAAATGTTCCCAAAAGATGTTTCCAAATGTAACACAAGCTGGTATCTTTAGAACTTCCTAGATATATGAGAATACATGGGATGCTTTGAGAGAAATGTTTGGGTTTTAACTTAATGTTCATGTTTTGCAGTTACTTCAGGACTGTAGATACTGCTGTTAAGGAAGATGCCCTAGAACTGATGATAAAAGGTGAGTAGGTTCTCTTAATACCATAGGAAATACAAACTCTTACTACAGCTAAATGATGATAACAAGGCAAATGTGACCTTATTGGCAGGTTGCTCCCTCAACCAGTTCCTTGTATAATGGTCTGTAATCTTGGTGGTCAGTGCAGAGTAACGTGTGTTCACTGTAAGGGCAGACCAACAGGACATCCCATTCCTTCTGTCTTCCATCTATTTGGAAGGAGATATCCTTCTTTTTGCATAGTATTGCAAGAGGTGGTCAGGAGGTGGATACAGAGTAAACTTAGTGTGTCTACAGTATGGGTTGCTGGGTGCTCCAGACTTATGCTGATAGGATACCGTGAGCACAATTCTTTGGTAATCTGAAAGCTGTCCTGAGTTCACATTTTGAACAAATATCTGTTGAGAGCGTGTTTGAGGATGATACCTTCCTACTTCTCCTTTTAGTTGTAACTAGACAATCCAGTGCCCTGACAGCCATCCTGAATGATTCAGACTTCACATCCTCCCTTCGGGTTCTCCATCTTAATGCACTAAAGATGAATTGTTATATATTAGTACAACTAGTGGAGGCATTTGAAACAGAATCTTGCAAGACCATTCTAGTAGGATTGGATTCCAAGAGGAAGGTAAGTGGCTCCAATCTGTTTGTTTGCTGGAAACATTTTTCCCTTTAAACCTGTTGTCCTCTGGAGCGATTCCAGCAATGCCAATTATAGGATATGCTATGTAACATACTCAGATCTATGTGATTTTTAAAGGATAGATTGTCTTCCTTTCCTTGAGTTATATTATTTGGCATTCAAGATTAAAATAGCCGTAAGCACATTATTCATCCAACTTCCTGCAGTAAGTAGGGCTTTGTAAATTAATTTTTATATAGTCTGTGAACTGGGATTTTTCAGAACCATTCCTATATAATTTATTTAAGAAAATTTATATGGCCACCCAACTCACTTGGTGATTCCAGGTGGCTTACAAAATAAAATATTACATATAGGTTTGTGTTCATAGAGTAAGATAGTTTTGTAATTATATTTGCTGCAAAGCAAAAGCTTCTTTCTATTTTTATTCTTTGCTTCTTTTACTCTTTATTATTTTGTATTATTTTTCTGTTCTTTTTAAAGCTTTTAATAACAATTATGAAAAACTGTATTAAAAGGGGAGGGAATACATTTTTGCTGTCCTGAACACATTGCCAACTCAATTCCCAGACCTTGCATAGGTTCTGCCTTGTAGGACGAATCTGCAGGCAATCAAGTCAATATATATGTATTTAACGTAAAGAAATCAGAATACATTCAGAGCTGAAATCAACAGAGGCAACTAAATGTAATTTCTAAAGACGACCTTTACATATACAGCTTTCAGTGTATATCTTTGCTTGAATTGATTTTTTTGGATTTGTTTTACAGAGCAAGAAAAGCCAGGCTAAAGGCTTTGTCTGGGAGGAAGAAAGGCAGTCAATTGTACAACTGCTCACACAGTTAATTCACTTGGACCTTCATCAGCTGTGGAATGGTCTGGTAGTGGGAGAAGAGTTTGTGAGGTATGGAAAGGGTTGAATGGAAAGTTATTTTAGGCAAGGCTCCAGGAGGTTTCCTTAGTCTGGAAGAAAGTGAAGGGTCAGAGAAGAAAATGATTTGAGTCACATGATCCAGGAAAAAAACATTGTTTGCTCTTTAAGTGTTAGGTACAACTTAATAGGATTGTAGTACATAATGTACTTCTGTTGCATTACAAAATCCACCTACTCCAACTTCTATTTTGATTTTCCTTTCAGTTTAGTAACTGGCTGTTGCTACCGTATTCTTGAAAATCCTAGCATAAGCCACCAAAAGCATCGGCCTACACGAGATGCAGTGATTCATCTGTTGGGTGTTGCTCTACTTCAATATGACCATATGCTCAGTAAGTATTCCTTTCTCTTAGCCTGGAGCAGGCTCAACATTGAAATACCTTTAATTGCTGAGCCATCCTGATTTATATTGTTATGGAAAAAAGTCTTCTCTTACCACAGTTCTCTTTGATAGGTGCCACTCTGAAAATCACTCAGATGCTTCAGCACTTTGAACATGTACATTTAGTATTTGTGGAGGCTGTAACTGTGTGGATCAAGGAATATGGTATGAAGAGTATAGTGGGGGAGATACTAAGGTGAGAGAGGCTTCTTCTGTCCCTCTTTTTTAGAATTCTCAGCAGCATCAACCACTGACTTTTGATTCATTATTCAGGGAAATTGGACAGAAATGCCCCCAAGAACTGGCTCGTGATGCTTCTAGGATGAAGGGATATGCTGCCTTCTTGACAGAACTCACTGAACAAACACCAGCTATTGTTCTGGCCAACATGAGTGTCCTGTTGCATCATTTGGATGGAGAGGTATTTGGAAAATATCTATTTTCATTGGCTGGAGAAAAAGTTTAGGGAATTTATGGCTGAATGCGGTGCATTCCTTTTTAAGAAAAGTGAATCCCACAGTTTAACTCAGACTTTTTAAATCTAATTGTCTTTGTGCTGTATTGTATTTTAATGGGCTCAGAATCATAACTTTTCTTTTTTTCCCAAGTTGAATAAACACTCAGATTTCTGCTTTTCCCCATGTTTTAATTTTTCTTTGCTCTCAGGCTGGTACCTCTGCCTGATACCTTGTAAGAAAAAGCCTGAAAGTTTCAGTGAAATATTCTATTTGATTTCAAGTCTCCTGGTTGCATTGTTGAATTCTCTAGATTTTTTTTTTGAGAAAACGTAACTTAAATCAGGAAACAAGTCTATTGAGTTGATGCTGCTTGTGGAACACCAGTGGCATAGACCAGAAACGGTTTTTCTCAGCAATTCAGAGTATACATTTGGCTCACCAAAAATTTAGCTTTAGCAAATTTTGAATTTTTGTTGCCTTTTTTCTGTAGCATTTGGCAATTAATTATCAATAAGTTCAGCCTAGCACAGAGCAACTGCTGTAAAGAGCTTTGGGCCAGAGATTCTTGCATAGATGAATCAATTAAGTCTCTTCCAAATTTGAAGGTTTTGTTTAATTTGTTTAAAAAAGTCCAGTTGCCTTTTGGAAAAGAAGCACCTTTGGGATATCTAAATTTGAAGCTTCTTTGGGGATTTTTGATTTCTGATCATGTCATCTTCTGGTTTGCAAGTTTAGGAAATGGCCAGCCCACATGTCATTTTAAACCATACCCTAATTCTGCAGAGTTATGGAATGCGTAATGCTGTTTTGGATGCTATGGCAGAGGTGCTGTTGCAAGTGCTGAATGGAGAACAACTGGAGGAAGCTTCCAGAAATACAAGGGATCAGTTCTTGGATATTCTACAGGCGCACATATGTGATGTCAATAGCTTTGTGCGCAGTCGTGTGCTTCAGCTATTTACCCAAATTGTGCAACAGAAAGTGAGTTTTGAAGAAAGTACTTTTTTGGGGTAATTAGGTTGCTACTGATGTTTTCTATTATTTTAAATTAGGCTATTTAGAAGGACTTCTGCAATAGATTGTTTGAGCAAACATGGTTTTGTCAGGGAGGCAGAAAGAAACCTGGAAGCAAATCACTACCTGACTTTGGAGGGAATTTTAAACTTTATTTGAATACAGTGGTATCTTACAAGACGAGTAACTCACAAGATGGGGGGAAAAATTAATAAAATTTATTCCACTAGATGAACTGCAACTCACAAGATGAGAAAACTTCCCGCAAATACCTTGTGCGTCATCAGTCAGCGCACTCTGTATTTCCCATTCAGGAAATGCCACATGGCTTACTCCATTGCCATACGGGTGGCAGCGCGCATGTGTTCTGCCTACGCTGCCATGTGGCTTACTCCATTACTGTACGTATGACTGACCTTGCCAGAATGTACAGCAGGTTGATGTTCCTGATTGCAATGAGCACCATGAGATGAGCTCACGTGGGAAATCTCACAATGGAGCCCTCCTCTCTTGCTGCATAAACAGCATAAATTAAGTGAAAGGCATTCAAGACATGGAACTCCCGAGACTTCAGACTCCAAATTCTCCCTCCATGAAGACCCCTTCCACTCCTCTCTCTCATTTCTCTCACGCCAGCTGGGATATTCTCAAAGCACACGCACACACACAAAATAAAAAATTGTCCTTGTAAATTCCCCCTCGTCGCCCTGCACTCTTCTCTCATGGAGGCAAGAAACATTTGCAAACTGCCCACGAAATACGCCTGGAAAGGCAGTTTTGCCTCACCGGCAGTGGATCCTCTGAGCCAGCAGGGGGCTCTGGACAGCAGCCGGCCTAGCAGCAACCTCGAAGCACATCCGTAAGTGCTGGTTAATTTGTTCTATTTCTGCTTTATATTGTGTGTTAATCATGGTTACTTGTTTCAGATGTTAGGGACAATCATTTTTACATAAAATTCCACTGAAAATTTTTTTGAATATTTTTGGAGGTGTGGAATGGATCATCCAACTTTCCATTGTTTCCTATGGGAAACCTCTTTTAGCTTTAAGAGCATTTCGTACTAAGAGCGTTCTCCCAGAACGGATCAGTCTTGTAATCAGAGGTTCCACTGTAAATGTATATCTAGATTGCAAATATAATTTTTTGCTTTGTTTGTCACAGCCAAAAAATCAGCGAAGTCTCCATTAGGAGACTGTAGGCTTTATTTTGACATTTTGCCACTATATGTTGAAAGGTTTACTTTTCAGTTCCACAGACACAATTCGGTGATATTTTGCCCACTTACAGAGGACATCTGCACATCTGCCATATCCAGTGCAAATTCAGTTCAATGTTGTCCATATCGCACAAGGCTGGTCGAATCCAGGTAGTTTTTCCAAAATACAGGGCAAGCTTCAACATTGTGAGGGGCAGAGGGAAATTTCTTCATTTGGGAAAGAAAAGTTAGAACTAGAAGCTACAGAAGAGTCGTGTTCTCCTACACAGATAGAGGTGAGTGAGGTGTCTGAAATCTCCTTATAACTTAAGACTGCAGCAATAGAACACTCACTTTTAAAAATGCTCCCTGTATTAAAAAGTAAGCCAGACCTAGCACAGCAAGTCACAAGTTGGGCTATAACTTCTTTCCTTGATGTAGTAAATTAATCTGCAGGAAAGAGGGCCTTTTTTAATTCCTGGGAAATGTGCCCAGCTGTGGTATAAACTCTGCCCTCCCATCAAAGGTTTCCACTTCTGCTCTGAGTTACTTAGGTAGACCTGACCTCAGGGACCAGAGCTGATACGGAAGAAGGAAGCTAGTGTTGACAATACCACAGTCAATTTGTCTCCCACAGGAAGAACTCACTGAACAGATAGTGCAAGCTGCTGAAGGGCAACTATGCAATATAAAGTCTTAAAGCCTGAGATAAGTCGCTTGTTTGGTGCTTCAATAGCTATTATGGGGCATCTCTGCCGGGATTAGGCCATTCCTTACATAATGGTAAAGCACTGTTTACTTTTCCAAGTCTAAAATCCTTCTGGCACTTCTCCACAAAGCGACTAATTTTAGTGTATTGTTTCCCTCTGGCTGAAGGTTAAAGAATATAATGAATAGAATTATGGAAGAGCTCCCTGAAGGAAAGGATCACTATCACGGATCTTAATTGTGTACCCAGGGCTGATGAACCCTTCTTCGTACTCAGTAAACATCAGGCAGGGGGGGCTTCTTTCTTCCAAAATCAACTTCCACCAAAAATACTGCACATGTAGAGTCCGATTTATTCAAAATGTAAAAAGCATTAAAACACTTCTCTTTTAGGTGACTTTGCAAAGTTGGTTAAATATAAATTACTCAGAGGTCTTATAATTCAGCCACAGATGCCATCGACTTTTAAATTCACATCACTGAAGCTCTACTCTTTAAGATGTGATTTCAAATTACAAAGTAATCTGTTATTTACTAAATAATATTGCATTTTATAGTTTTGTAGTGCACTAAGTTATATGCACATGAAAAATAATTGCAAATCCTCATTCTAAAAGGCTTAAACAAACCTTTACCTGCCTGCAATCTTTTCTCCAAAATAAACTGTCAAGTCAAATTAAAAAAACAGTACTGAACATTAAATTCTACTCATTAGGACACTGCAGCATCCATTTTCTATTTACTGATCTACAATCAATCAATCAGAGAAGTAAGCAGAGGTGTTGCCAAATTTCATGGTTCTTTCGAAAATGAATTTATCATAGAAATCTTGGCTTTAACAACCTCCTGAATCATATCTTGCTTCAAATAGTATGAAATGGCTCTTACAGGGCAATATAAAACTTGGGGCAGAGGGGAGAAAGAGGAGAAACCTTTTTTCAAAGCATTCTTCATATGAGAAGCAGATCAGTACCACAATGACTACTCCACTGTGTGATTTGTCCAGTACATGACCATGGTTCATATATTTCTATATTAAAATGAAGAATAGCTCAAGACTACCAATAACAAGTTTTCTCTTAACTTGGTAAAAATTGATTTAAATAAATTCTTACTACCTTTTGACCTTATGTTGTGAAACTGATAAGCCATCTGACAATAACAAATCACTGATCATGCTAACTTGTTTGAGTTCATCATACATTTTCTTGACTGTGTGAAAAAATAACAGTGTCAGGAAACCTATGTAAAAATGAGCTAATATTTGAACATGACGAAAGTTGAGAGAATTCTCTCAAGGTCACCTTATTTTAATCTGAAAAGTGCTCTCATGTATTTGGAGATGATTAAATTATTAATCAGGTTTTTTTTCTTGATCCTGTTTTGGTATAGTCAGATTCATGAGAATAATTTATTTCAACATATTTAAACATCTTTCTGTTACAAGTGGTAACAGATTTGGAGAGATGAATGTCATCTAAATTGAATATTTGAGATAAAACTTTGAAAACCACTGTCCCCACCTGGGTTTCGAAGATCCAGAAGAAATAGAAATCAAATTGCCAACATTGACTGGACCATGGAGAAAGTAAGGGAGGTCCAGAAAAACATCTACTTCTGCTTCACTGACTATGTTAAAGCCTTTGATTGTGTGGATCACAACAAACTAGGGTAAATTCTTAAAGAGATAGGAGTACTAGACCACCTTACCTGTCTCCTGAGAAACCTGTATGATGGTCAAGAAGCAACAATTAGAACTGGACATGGAATGACAGATTGGTTCCAAATTGGGAAAGGAATACAGCAAGACAGTATA
>JANHZU010001387.1:183401-200023 GCA_032468055.1 Acrochordus granulatus | reverse complement strand
CTCTCTCATCTTTTTAAGTGGGAGAACTTGCACAATTGGTGGCTGACTAAATACTTTTTTGCCCCACTGTACATAAACACAAATCCCTAGCTTTTAATCAGTTTCTGCCATGAACCCAATGAAACAATTTTATATCAACCTCAAATACTAGAATATAGAATGTTAGATAACACTGAAATTTCAGAGTCTGAGTATATTTCTCTCCTGTTGTGCATGCTTTTTAATGGCTGAAGCCAGTTCTATTATGGGCAACTTTAAATGAATTTAACAATATTTTAAATATTGAATTACAATTGTTTCTTTATGCTTGCCTTAAGTATGTGTCATGCATGCCTAGGAGTTAAACACTGAGGATTTCTGCTGTACATTGTTTGCTACAGAAAGGTTTAATGTTCCCTAGAATCATCAGTTTTACTGCCTTTATAGGAAAACAACTGCTTTCAGCCTTTGTTCCCCTTGTACTCAAGATTTGCAACAATCCAGGACTCTATAGTGATCCAGCTCTCTCAGCAGCTGCCGCATTGGCTCTGGGAAAATTCTGTATGATCAGGTAGGATCTGTGAGGAATATTTCTTCCAAATCCTTTTTGCTGATTTGCCATTGTACGTTTTCTCCTACACCTGGATGTCTTCTTACTAATGAAGTGGAAGTTTACTCACTTTATTTCCATATAGTACAGAATTTTGTGACTCACATTTGCGGCTGTTCTTCACAATGATGGAAAAAGCCACACTCTCCAGTGTACGTGCAAACCTCATCATTGCAGCTGGAGACTTAGCTATCCGCTTTCCCAATTTGGTGGAACCTTGGACACCACACCTCTATGCCAGGTAATTCTTTGGTGGCAAGGTGTCTAGTCTGGAAAGTGAAGAAATATGTTAACCAGCTGGATGTAGCATAAAGATCTTTCCAGCAATTGAAGCCTTCAGAAGGTCTGAAGGTGCACCCCATGATCTGGCTTGATTTTGTTCCTTAGGTTGCGGGACCCGTGTCAACATGTCAGACGGACAGCTGCTATGGTGATGACTCACCTGATCCTAAAAGATATGGTGAAAGTGAAGGGGCAAGTGAGTGAGATGGCAGTTCTTCTCATTGACCCTGAACATGAAATTGTTCGTTTGGCTCGGAATTTTTTCACTGAACTCTCTAACAAAGTAAGGAAAGAAGCCTTGTGCTAAACTCTCAGAAATATAAAACCTATATTTCTATGCTGCTAAATTTCAAATAATGCCTTTTAGACCACATAACTGAAGTGCTGCCTGTTAAAAGTTCAAAATAGAAATTTCTTTCTAGCCTTATAGAGCAGGCTGTAGCTGTTTGGGACATAGCCAGTTAGTCAGAATGCAAAAGGAATGTAATCACAAAACTGCTGTGCCAAATCTTGAATGTTTATGTTGAATTGAATCATGGCCTTGATTTAATTTGAATATTCTTGTATATTTCAGCAAATAATTTTAGAGAAATATAACCAAGGTTTTCATTAAATGGAAAAAACGTGGCTTTAACAGCCACATTTGTGCATTTCTCACTAACGATATATATATTCCCCTCATTCTGTTCCCTTTTAGCATATGGTGTCTGGGGAATTCTGGGAGATGCCATAGTTGAGAAATACTGGTTTAGGGAGAACAGTAATGTCTTTGATCAAAGAAGCAGACCACAAAATTGGTAAAATACTTTTACCTGCTTGAGCTTTCAGATGCATGCTTGTACCCATCCTCAGAGGTGGGTATGTTTATAAAACATTCAGTTGATTTACAAAAAGCACCAGCAACAATCAGAATGTGAGCAGTATAAAACTTTAAATATGCTGTCATTCTACTTATCCACCTGCACTTAATTATCCTGCCCTCCCTACATCATCTCTCCAGGCTTTAACCTTTAAATCCAACTTTTACTTTTCCCTTCTTGATTTTATGGTAGGAAAAAAGGGAGGGGAACATTGTCCACTACTTCCTTTTCCTTATTTATTTAGCCATGCTCTTACAGAGTGCCCAGTATGCTGGGGGGCAGATCAACACATCTATTAATTGTTGCTGGTGCCTTTTGTACATGGAAATTTATTGAATGTTTTATAAGCCTCTGAGGATGGGTATGAGCATGCATCCAAAAACTCAAGCAAGTAAAAAAATTTTACCAGTTCTAGTGGTCGAGTCTGCTTCTTTGATTAAAAATTCTGTTCCTGGGATACAAATCTTTACACCCATTAAAGAAGAGTAATGGCATTTCTTAAGTCATCAGACACAGATTGCAGTCTTCACACATATATTAAATACGTCAGACAGCCTTGCCATCAGTATGTTCCATCATTCCCTCACTTCACTTTCATCTCAACTCTTTTCATTGCTTTTATTTTCGTATTGTTTTCACTTTGGTGGAACCTTCTTTATCATTTTTTCATGTGATTGAAAATAATTCTATCCAAGCTGCTCTGTATTTTCACTCCCTCTTAAACTTAATTTTTCTTGTCTCTTTGACTATTATTTGAAATTAAAATTACAGACTCTTTCTTGAGTTTTCATCATAAATAATAAAAATCCATCATGTAATTGGATAAGCACATACATTTAATGAATCAATCATATTTTATTTATTCATTCCTTTCCTATCTAATTCTTCCAACCATACATCTTGCACTCCATATTCAAAACAGACCCTTTTCTAAGCAGATATTCATCAGTCATTCATTCTCATTCATTTTTTGATTCTTTGAATGGCCCAGTCACTTTTCTGATTCTTATCTATCCATTCTTTTATCTAACAATAATTTATTTGTATCATTTATTTAGTACATTTCATAGTCCCTCATCCCTGGTTCTCCTTTAATCATCATTCTACAGATTATAACATGCACTGCCACCAACATAAGGATTCCAACTTTCATACATACAACAATCTATATGATACTCTTCCTATTTTCTGACCTAATTTTTGCCCTTTTATTCACAGATCTACACCATCACTTTCCTGTGGCATTCTTCAACTTTATGCCATATAATCAGGCTGTCTTCATTCAGAACTATTATATCCTTTCCCTTTGTCTTAATTGCCAAGACATATTTTTCCTTTTGTTAATTTCATCCATTAATTCATGTTTCATTCCACTGTATCCTTTTCCATTTTTACATAGTCTTACACATGCTGTACTCATTACCAGATGAGCTCATAGATATTGACTTCAAATGACCCTCATGGGTTTGCTCAGACAAGACTACCATATAATGCCTTTCCATGAGATAGAGAAGGAACAGACAGTGAGGAATACCACTTAGTTTCAGTACATTTGAGACAATGTATCACAAGCACAGCCAAAATTCACTTTTACCTTTGGCACTCTGATTCTGTTCTATGCAAGGTAAGATGTCAACTCTGGAGACTACCTTTCAATCTAACATACTATTATCTCAACAACATCATGCTGATGTTTTACCTTCAAACAGGGAAGGATCCATAAAAGAAAACATTCACAGAAAAAGGTTTTTCAATAATTGTGGCTATCCAAATTGGTACTTTGACCACAAAAAGGTCTTGAAGTAATCCTCCCACAACCTCTGCAGAAGATTTTAACAAACATAGCAACGTTCCATATTATTCCATGTCACTCGAGTATCAAATTCAGGAGGATTCTCAATAAACATAGCATACGTGCATACTTCAAATCCATGAACATGCTGAAACACAAACTATTCCATCCTAAGGACAACATAAAGGTAAAGGTTACCCTGCCAGTTGTGACCAACTCTAGGGTGCAGTGCTCATCTCCATTTCAAAGCCAAAGAGTGAATGTTCATCCAAGGACGCTTCTGTGGTCGTGTGGTCAGCATGATACTGTTACCTTTCCCACCAGAAGAGGTGGTACTTATTTATCTACTCGCATTTGCATGCTTCAGAACCGCTAGGTTGGTGGGAGCTAAGATATACAGTGTAATGAAGCATGTTCAGACGTTTAAGTTGGAGACAAAGCAGTCTCTTTACAAAATATTTCAACAACATAAAAGATCTGAATTGTCTGCAGTCATTTGCACCTTAAAGACCAGGGACATTCCTTTGATGACTGCAAATTCCATACATAGACATGCTATTACTGCTTCTACAAAGTACAAGGAAATACTAATCTCCATTCTGAAGAAGTATACTTGAAACACACTACATTAGTAAAGATATGCAGGTGTTCAAAATGAAAGAGATAGGGCTGCATTTTTTCAGTAACAAAGTGGGGCTGCTACTGGATTAATTTCAAGCATTAGAAAGGTCTTCAGTTTTTTTTCTCTACTCAGCTCTAGTAAGCAGACAACCTGCTTAAAATAAGCACTCAAATCCTGCTGTTCTGGAGATTATTATGGGTCTCTGCTCATAACCAAAGTCTTCCTTTCTACCAGAAAAGCATGAATTAGAATCAAAATATCCCATCCAACATATTTTGATGCACGTTTACCAGGAACCAGAGGGTAGCAGCATCATGTTGTGATCATAATTTCCAAAGAACAAAATGTTCCAAATGAAAGCTCTATTGGCTGACATTGCTTTATTTCCTTTCCCAAAATATAATTTTCCATTTCTTTTCTGTAGGTGATATGGGCATTTCCCAAGGTAATATAGAATCTCTTTCCAGGGACAGTTTCTAGATAAATGTATCTGGCTTGTCTTGATCTAAGCATTTGTTTTTTATTCAGTATTATCTCGTATAAGTCCTATCTCTAAAACTGGATGGGTTCAAGAGTTTAAAGAACTCCATTTTTTATTTGCAATACAGGATAATGCTGTTTACAATCTGCTCCCTGATATCATCAGTCGCCTCTCAGATGCAGACTCTGGCATAGAGCAAAAGCCTTTCCATACTATTATGAGGTAAACTTTTTTTTCTCCACACTCTTACATGTCTTGTCTAAGGCACTGGGTTTCCTTAATGCCTATAGTACATTATAGTACATAAAATGGGAGACAAAACAAGATGTCAGATTACGGAGTGCAGATTTCTTTGGGTTTATATTGAACACCTGGAATTCTAAGAGGGAAATAATAAAAGAGTCATTATTGCCTTTAGATATTGCTTCTGAACTGAATTTCTTGATCTAACTGAACAAGAAATTGGGTCAAGAAATCCAGTTATTCCACATAGTGCCTCCTGTTTTAAGCAATACTGAGAAGAACAGAAAGCTGACATATCTGAAAACCTCATAATCTTCTTGTAATTGTGACAGGAGAGTTTAAAATATTAAATATTTGCACTCAAAATCCTTTTTTGTATTCTTTCCCCTTTCTTCCACCCCCTCTCTCCAGGCAACTTTTTTCTTTTATAACTAAGGATAAGCAAACAGAAAGCTTAGTAGAGAAACTTTGTCAACGATTTCGAACTGCTAGGTGAGTAAGACATTTCTAAAGGAATGAACTTCCATATAAGAATATCAGTCTTTGGAACTTGAAATTGGAAGGTGTGGTCTCTGGAACAAGACACCCAACAGAATACATTTAGAGAGAAAGGATAGTTCTCCACAAAACATTAAACAATATGGAGATATGAAGACCAAAAATTAGTTGTGTGTGTTGTCCAGCAGAATGCAATTAGTGTAACATCTAAACCTGTCCTTTACATAGGTTTAGAGTGAGGTCCTATCAGGTGACAGCATTTAAGGGGACCTGAAGCACTCCCACACTATGTAATGTAATAGACAGGCAGATATCCTCAGGGAGAAGCGCTTTTACAAACAACTTGGCCCTATGCCATATAAGGCTTTAGGATTAAAGTTAATAACCAGCACTTTGGATTATACCCAGAAGGTATCTGAGAGCTAGTGCAGCTCACACAGTAGTGATGTCCAGCTCTAGGTTCCTCTTGTATAGAGTATGCCTCTCCTGCATAATAAGGAAGTACCTTGTCTCTCTCTCCCCTCCTATTTAACACCTAATCCTCGTTATATAACCATAATGGAGCCTACTGATTACTGCTGTATGTCATAATAGTCGTAAATTGGGTTGGTCACCTGAGTGACCCAATTTTATGTCAGTTTTTCAGGAGTCATAAAATGGATGCTGAAGTTCAGATAACTCATTATTCATTATGATGCAGTTTTGCCAAAAACCAGAAGTAACCTCCAGTTTTCATCTAAAAGGTCATAAAATGGCATGTGACCACAGGACACTGCAAGTGGCCATAAATGTGGCCATGTTGCCAAGTACCCAAAGTGCAGTCATGTGCCCTGTGGGGCGACTGTTGGAATCAGGTCATAACTCCCTTTTTCTAGGTAGGTTGTAACTACCTGGAAATTAAGCAACTGGTTGTAAGTTGAGGACTTATCCATATATGTAGCCACTGGGAGGGGTCACACCACCTCCATCCCAATTCTTCCAAAGGTCATCCACAAATGCAACTATAGTAGTGTGAGACAACTGAGGTTGTCTCAGTATTGTAGCCTGGGCTAAATCCTGATTGAAAAAGTCCAGATAATCTTCTATTGATTTGTTTGAATTTGACCATAAAACTTATCAACTTCTTTTGTATCCAGCTGACATAAAACTTACCATCTCTTCTTTTGTGTCGGCAGTTGCAGCATAAACTTCAATATCATAATATTAAAGAGTTGTCTGTGAAATATAATTGGCATTATTTTCAAATGCTGTATTTCCAAGTCCTTGCTATGAAAGTAATCTTATTCATTCTTTGTTTTTCACATCCTGAGTGAACAGTATGAACTTCTGACTGAAAATGCCTAATTCTAGTCCATTTCAGTTCACTAATGCTTAAGATACTACTGTGTAATCGATTAATTTATCTTTCACTGCCCTGAGCTTTCCTGTCTTCATCTACTCTTATGTTCATGTTCCCACTGTAATTATAGCTTTGTAACTTTCTGCATAGGGCCCTCAACAATTAAACAGCCCAAAAGCTTTAATCTAGCTGTGTCATAAACATCTTTTGTACTCCTAAAAGACCTTCAGCTCTTCCTCAATAGCCTGTTGACTGCCATTCAACTTGAAGGTCTCATCATCCATCCCTTTATATTGTCTATCCATGTGGCTGTCTTAAGACTAGATTATACTTCTCCGTAACAGTGTGTAGGCATCAATGCATTTGGAGATGATTGCATACCTGCTTGGTTTATACTTCAGGCTAGAGGGTGCACCAATACCAAAGTTGCCTTCTGCCTGCCTCCCAGCAAGAATGGACCAATCAGCTCAAACACGCAGTTGAGATTTAGGGGGTGTGCAGTTCTACTTTCTGCAACCTCTGCTTATCCAAAAAGCCCTGTACTGTGTAAGTATGTGTTGTCACCTACAAGCAGTTGCAGAGAAGTATAAACCAGCCTTTAATATCGAAAGAATCCTCAGTCATCCAACTAATAAAACAAATCTGGAGGCATGTAAATCTTCTCAACTGGACTTTAATTTTTGATGGTAAGGTTAAGCTTTCAACTTCATCACAAAGTCTTTATCAAACCAATTAAAAATAGGAGAAAGAAGGGAGTCCATAGACATAAAATAGACGTAATACCATCCCCCATTGTTCCTCATTGCAGTCAGCTCCAATCCAGGAGCCTTCAGTAAATATAAAGTAAAATTTATATTCAGTAATGTAAAGTAAAAATACCCCAGCCTTTAGTAAATATAGAAGTGGTTTTCCATTATTTTCACCTAATGGTAAAAGGTAAAGGTTTCCCCTTTCAGTCATATCCAAATCTGGGGGCAGTGATTATCTCTGTTTCACAGCCAAAGTCATGCAGTCATGTTGACTATACACCAAGACGCATGTTACCTTTCCCACTGAAGGTGGTACCTATTTATCTACTTGCATTTTTACATGCTTTCAAACTTCTGGGTTGGCAGGAGCTGGAGCAAGTAATGGGAACTCACCCTGTTATGTGGTAGCACTGTTTCAAACTGCCAGCTTTCCAGCCAACAAATCCAGCATCTTAACCAATCAGCCATCATTTGGGGAGCAGATTTTCAGTAGCAATGGTGATACTTTGTTTTGTAAATTGTGTAAAATTAAGGTATTGGCCTAAAAGTGTTTTAATATTCAACAACATTGTGACACCATGAAACACAAGATTGTTTAGCAAGATTTACTTTCACTGAGAACAGGCAACATCTCCATTTCGAGAGAGCTTCTTCAACTGCGGGTTGATCAAATACCTAGTGAGAATTTTGTAAGGATCTCTGTATAATGGTTACTTTAAATATTCCCTTAAGGAAATTAGGCAGTGGTAGTCTCAGGCATTTTTTGGAGAATTACACCAGTCACCTGACTCCAAATGAAGGAAAAATTACATCTCTTCCTGCTATGAAGATGTGTTAGGAAAGATAAGACCTGCTGTTGACAACAATAAGATACGGGTTTCAATAGATGAAACAAGTGATGTAAACAGAAGATATGTAGCCAGTGTTATTATTGGCACTCTGAAATGTGACAAGCCTGGTGAAGTATTTCTTCTAACATGTGAAACTCTATAAAAAGTAAATTCCACTGTTGCTATACTCTTTGACAATTCTACAAAACTACTCTGGCCGGATGGTATAAGAAGGGGAATATCTTTCTCTTTGTAACAGATGCTATTCCATACATGACTAAAGCAGCCAAATGACTTAAACTTCTTTGTCTAAAAATGATCCATATCACGTGCCTTGCACATGATTTACACAGAGTGGTCCAAGAGATTCGAAGCAACTATCCTGGTATAAATAATTTCAAGTGGGAAAAAAATGTTCATTGAAGCTCCACTTCAAGTACAAAAGTTTGAAGTGTTTCAAACACTTTGTTTCTTCCTCCCTAACCTGTTGCGACACACTGGGGGACTTGGCTGGATGCAGCTATGTATTATTTCACAAATTGTGCTTCCTTGCAGCAGATAGTTAAAGAATTTTTGTGAATCTTTCTCCATCAAGATTGTCCACATTCCTTTTCTGAAATCTTGACTGGAAACAGCATATATAGGATCTAACTTCAGTGGATTATCAAGAGCAATCACTTACCTTGAAACTGTAGGAATGGAACTTAGTGATGCACTAAACATTGTAAAACAAACTGAGAGTGATTTAAAGCAAGCAAAGAGGAAAGTGGTTGTAAAAATTAGTGATAAACTACAAAGAGTGCTGCGATCTAAGACATTTGAGTTATTCAACACTTTGCAAAATCATTAACGTTCTAAATAGGTTCGAAGCAAAATTTGAAGACTTTGAGCCAGAATTTTCTCCAGATGAGTTTCCTTTTTTTAAATTTGTTCCTATAACCTCTTGTGATGTTGAATAGAGTTTCTCCAGATACAAGAACATACTGGTGGACAACAGAAGGAGTTTTGAGCCTGATAACTTCAAAATGCATTTGATCATCCAATGCCATTCTGCTGTTAATGAAAATCAATCCAGGGATTACCATTTTACTCTCAAAATGTTTGATTCCTTCAATATTAGCTCTTCTGCACTGGAAGTGAAGAATTAACCTTTTACTATGTGTGTGAGAGCGAGTGAGCACAGATTTTTAAAAAATTGGGTGCTAAATTCAGAAAAATTGTAAAGTCATATTTTGGTTTAATTGGTCATATTTAAATGATTTTAAGGTCATAAATGCTTACATATTTCAAGCATTATTAGGCCGTAGAAATCCTTGCTCTAGTGATAATAGTCTGAGAGCAATGGTTAGAATCACCATCAGGTTTTGCCAGATTTATGACCTTGGCCACTTTTATGTTTTAGGAGCTTTGATTTGCCTTGTTGCTTCAACTAGATCTTGTCTGTTATTATCACCAAACATTTTGGCTTCTCTTTTCTGATGGGGGACAAAGGGGGGAGGACTCAGACCACATTTTCCAGAATCTAACCATAAATAATTCCAGAAGTTGGGACGTGCACCCCAGAGGCCTCAAGAGTTCTCTGTGCTGGGCTCCTCAGAAAACTTGATCATACATGAATTTCTGGTGATTCTTAAATTCCACGTTTTCTTGCTCATATCCTTGGATGATAGCTGTGGAGTAATGTCATAAAAAAAGAAAGGCAAAGATTTCCCCTGCCAGTCATGTCCAATTCTAGGGGCGGTGCTCATCTCCATTTCATAGCTGAAAAGTCAGCATTGTCTGAAGATGTTTCTGTGGTCATGACTATATACCAAGGTACACAAACGCTATTACTTTCCCATCAATCCAAACTGCTAGGTTGCAAGAGCTACAGCAAGTAACAGGAATGCACACTGTTGTGGGAGTGCTTGGATCTTGAATTAACCGCTTGGCCATCTTGCCCCAAAGTAATGTCATACAATAGGACAAACATGTACACATGCGCACATATACATGCACCAGTACAAGGGAGGGGAAATAATTTGAAAATCACAATCCTTACTTTACTACATCTAGAACTCAGGGAGATCTATGTCTATACAATATAAGGGGTCAGTGCTTTTTTTCTCCAGATTACCCAGTTCATCTTACCACTAGAGTGCTTGTCAAGCTTCAGAAGGGCAGAACTGCATACATCCTTAGAACACCCCAATGAGACTTCTTTTGCTAGAGACCTTCAGTCATGCTGGACAATCTGCTAGAGATACTCTTCTAGCCTTGCACTGAATAGCAAGTTGGATTTTGATTTCTTCCAGCTCTATAATTCTGTTCTGTGCTTCCTCAGACTCTGATTTTGAAGCTTTTCCCTACAGAACAATCCTCTCTCTCAATATCAAGGCCAGCATCAAGCTCTATACCTAATAGCATGCAAAACTGTTGGTTTTAAACCATTCTGCTTCTGTCAGTTTAGTTTTGGAATCAAGAAAATCATCAACTTCATCTTTTTACAAGACAAAGTGAATTGCACGTCAGCATTTGCAGATTCAACATAAGCATAGCTGTTTTTTGTTTAATTAACTTGTTTTTAACATTGTATGTGTTACTTTAAGGAACTGTTTTTCTTCAGCTATTCTAAAAGCTTTATTGGTAATAATTTCAGTTTTCCCCCACAATACTGGTACTTCTCACACACTCATCCACAGCTCCTCTACGGTCCTTACCATTAGCTGCCATTTATCTCATGACAGACCCTTTCTGTGATGTGATACTAACATTCAAACTTGCAAAGCTCTGATTTCTAAGGTGCGTGGCACAGCGGCTTAACGACGCCAGTTGTGTCAGCCAGAAATGGCTGACATTCTGGTAGTTCGAATCACACCACCGCATGACAGGGTAAGCTCCTGTCATTCGCCTCCAGCTGCTGCCCACCTAGCAGTTCAAAAGCATGCAATATTGCGAGTAGATGAATGGGTACCCCTGGGGAAGCTGACCAGCAGTGAGGGGAATAGGAAGTCAGCGCTGGACCTGCCTGAGCTTGAGGGCAGAGCCGGAGCCACAGAGGAAAGCCCCCGGATGTGAACATTGCTGGTCAGCTGGGAGGGGCAGGGTTTAATGTTAAAAATGTTTAAAAAATGTTGATTGTGAGCCACCAAGAGTCCACTAAGTGATTGGCAGCATATAAATATGATGTATAATTAAATACATTTCTGTCCCCCTTATCTCTGAACATGGCCTTTTTACAATTACATTTGCCGAATTGCTAATTTAGTCATTAGACCTCTACTTTATAAGGACAAGAAAATAGGAGCTGATTCTACCTAGATTCCACGTTAGCCAGAATATAGTCCTCATAATTTTATTTCTACACCTTACCACTCTTATACAATCTTCCCTTTGTTGTGTACAGGTTGAAAGGGATCTTGCTAGCTACCTTGATTGCACAAAATCAGTCTACCTTACAGAAAACTATCTCAAGATTTTTTTTATTAGGCTATTGATCTTTTCTTATCAGTTAACATAGTTCCAAATATCATCCACTGTTTTACCAGGATAATGGTTATAGCAGTATTATTTCCAGGAGTAAGAAAGGCTGCTGTTTAGTCTATATTGTTAATGGCATTTAGATGCCTGGTGGACAGCAGATGAAAGTTTTAGATGTTCTGATTTATATTCCATTTTTTCATAATTGCACCAGTCCTATGAACTTAGTCTCCATATTACCTATACATAGTCTATAATAAATAACGAGTGTAACTGAGGTCATTCAAGTTAACATCAGTGCATTCATTTGCACAATCCACATACCCCTCCCCTTATAATAAGTGCTTATAAGCCAGCAATTTCTTTTTAGTACATTCAGCCTGAATCTCCTTGGTTTCAAAATACACTAAGATGTGTTTTAGTTCTGGGCTGCAGAGCTCAATAAGTCTCCTGCTCATGCCCTAGTTCAGACCAGAGGAAAAAGGTACATAGGCAGAGTAAGCTTTCTTCAATCCAGAATAGAATAAAACACTACCTACCTTATCAGTTCCAAGCCTAGAAGTGGAAATTTCCCAAGCCTCCCGCTGCAGTTCAGAAATGAAGTATGAATTTATGATCAAAGGTCTCCCTTGTCATCTTTGCCAACTAATCTTTGTCAATAGTCAATTTGAATCCTAGTAGTCATGAACAAATATTTGGCAACTTCATGCCTTCAATTATATATATATTATTGTTTCCTTCCTCTTGAACAAGCTGTGAAAATATTTATGAGGGAAGGAGCAATTATATTATTTTACATAAAAGCAGCTGATTTACAATTCTGAGGTTCCTGGATTTCTTCCTGGGTCATTTTTAATGTTATTTTGAAGCACATCAGTGATAGTGTTAAATATATAATCCCAGAATGAAGCCACATGATGGATTGGATCCAAACTGAGTCAAGTTAAAGATGAATTTGAAATCAATAAGATCCAAGTGCAAGAAACATGGCTACTCACTCTGTACAGAAAAAAATATATTAAAATTAGTGGTGGGCTCTAAAATAACAAAGATGAAACATGAAACAGTGATTTATGGGAATTAAAAAATCCATTACAACCATAGCTGTGACCATTGTGTGGATTTCTTCTATGGATATCTGGTCTCTGCAGGAAACAAAATGCTGAGCTAAATAGGTTTTTAGTATTTTCCAGCAAGGTTCTTTTGTTCTTTATTTACTCTTGCTGTGTTATTACAGCTTGACATTTTGGGGTATTGTATGTTTTGTCCTTTTGTATTCCTTTCATAGGCATACTTTCTAGTCCAATGCATTTTGAGAGCAAGACTTCTCCCTATCCTTTAGCTTAATGTGATCTTTGATCTGTTTGGTTGACAAAGGAGATCTTGACCACCAAATCCATTGATTTTTCTTTTAGAACAGAACGTCAGCATCATGATCTGGCATACTGCCTTACTTTGCTTCCTCTCACAGAGCGAGGAGTCTGTAAGATGCAAGACAACTTTGACTGCTTTGCTGATAAACTCCAGGATTCAGCAGTTTACAACTACTTTGTGGTTATGTTAGGCCGGGTTCATAGGGTGGCCGCTAAGCCAGAGATGAAGGTGAGGTTTATCTCTGTTTCCAAGCTAGCCAGATAATATGTGTCATCTTTACTTGTGAAGGAAAGAAAAATTAGTGCTAGATCATGGATGTATCATAATTTATCCTATGATAATTCTCTACACGTGGTATCATTCCTCAGGTTCTTATTGAAGAATTTGAACAAAAGCTCCAGAAATGCCACAACAGAGGTCTGGATTCCTTCACTGAAGCTCCACAAGAGTCCACATACCAAAAAGGCAGTAATACACCTGCACTGCAACCAGTCAAGAAAGTAGCACCAAGTATGTGTGCACTTTGCCTTGAGCAAAAAGAACAACGTATATTTGACTTCTAAATTAAGCAGCAATTTTCACTAGTGACAATTCTGCAACATTTCAGAGCATATTCTAAATTGTTACTGGATGAGGAAAAATGGTGCCCAAGTTATTGTTAAACTAAAGATTAAAGGGAGGTCCAGCAAAATATGGGGCATGGTGGCCAAGCATATTGGCCAGAAGGTTGGCAGTTCGAGTTGGGACCCAAGCAACACCACATGTTACTTGCCCCAGCTCTTGCCAACCTAGCAGTTCGAAAGCATGCAAAATGCAAGTAGATAAATAGGTACCACCTAATCTGATGGGAAAGGTAACAGCATTGGAAGCATCTCCAAACCTTGGCTTCCTCAGCTGTGAATTGGAGATGAACACTGCCCCCTAGAGTCGTCCATAGCTGTCAGGGAAAACCTTGATCTTTTTTACCAGCAAAATATACAGAGAATTTATGAACGTAACTTCTCAGAGTTGGTGTAGAGTACTATTTAGCATACCCATCCTCCCATCCAATTTTGTAGATTGCAGAAAAATGTCTAGTTTTTCTATAAAGAAATAAGAACATAACTTGTCTTTTTAAACTGAAGGTTGAAATGATTTGATAATGACAGATTGCAAAATGTGACTCTCCAGTGCTATACTTACCAGCCATAGTATAGTTACCTGCTGTTCTATATTTAGGGGACAGTTGGTTGGAATATTCCTACTTTTTTGCAATACTTTAAAGTATGCAGAAATACTATAGACAAGAAATTAATATATATAATCTTATATTAACTTCAAATCACCCTCAAAGAATATTATCTTGCTTCCTTTATAAAGAGTTAAAAGTTAAACCTGACTCTTGCTGATTCAGGTAGTGTTTTTTGGGGGGGATAATAAGGAATGTGACTTGCAATTATCTGAATATTAGGATCCTGTCAGCGTCCTCTTCGGGCAGCCAACAGAAATACCAACTCTTCCTTCATCTCTCCTGAGCCCCACATTGCTCGATCCCAGAGGAAGACTTCCAAACCAAAAGTTTCCATTGTTTTCTCCAGTGATGAAGAGAACAGCCTAGATGAAGGTGAAAATATTTTCTGTCTCAATTTAAGATACTGGACACATCAAAACATATTTGTGAGCTTATCTTAAAGGAGACCAGGATACAAAAATAATTTGTGTATATTTATTTCATCAATCCTGTTTAAGCAGTGGACTATTACATAATCATGTTAGAGAGGAGGTTATATTTACTTAATAACATGTTAGAGAGGAGGTTATATTTACTTAAAATAAATAAGAGCTGATTAAACATGCTGTCCATTGCCATAAGTCTCCTGTTTGTGCCAATTCCCTGAAAGCCATCTAAGATTTTTCTTCTTTCAGAATTTGATGCCAAATTGACAACAGAGGAAACACCTAGCAAAACAACTCCCATTTCTCGTGCATCATCTCACTGTTCTCGATGATTACCTGCCTTTTTGTGGATTCTACTGGTTAATGGAAACAAAAGCTTCCAGAATGACTTGGTTTTTCCATTTATATTTGATAAAGTTACATGAAAGGCTTATTTTAGGCTTCAAGGCTGGGCATCATGCAGATTGCTTACTTGCATGGTTGATAGATTAGAGTGTGTATTTCTGTAAATAAATGTTCTGATTACTATTACTTTTGTATTTTGAGTTAGGAATATAACTGAAATTCCTACATTTGCATATTGACTAGAAGATGTTTGAGAACTATAAAAATTGTTTTGATATAATGTAAACCAATTACTATGCATACATTAAGAGTTGCATTAACATATATAAAACATAGAGAATCAAAATGTTACTTTAGGGAGTACAGTAACCAAAATCCTTTTTTTTTAATGGAACTAAGTAACCAAATTTGAAAACAAAATAGAGCAAAACTCAAGTTAAATAAGACATTGAACTAATAAGCAAAGTAAAATAAAATGAGTAAAAGAGCTTTTCTTAAATATGCACTCGTGGCAATAAGTGTATTTGCTTTATTCAAGCTGGGTTTGAAAGAATTTGAAGCCATCACACAAGAATCAGTCAAGAGCAAAAGCAATAATGAAAAATCAAAAACAAGCAAATTTACCACTCTTAGTTTGATTATTCCTTTCTATTCTGAGTAAAAGAAAAATGTTATCTTACAAACATGCACAGATACACTTGAATAGATGTGGAGCTCAGACTGTAGAAGAGATCCAGTTTCCAGATTAACGGCTCCCTACACAACCTGTGGTGGAGGAGCAAGAGATGGCTGTCTAAGTTCCAGGTAGATTGATCTATCTAGAAGCTGGAAAGCAGTTGAAAATAAAGTAAAACTTTGATTTTCCAGACTAACCCATGAGAAAGGGTATCTGTTAAAGATTAATTGGCATTATTTGCATAAATACCTACAAATAACAGTAATTATGTCAATTGTCCAGACTTCCTCCATTATTCAGCATGACATCTGAACTAAATGTTATCCATTGGATATCCACTGTATCCAGAGTTCACTGAATAAGGTCCAAAAATTGATGTATCAGCATAGTCACAAAACAATAAAACAATTTTATTGACAAAGAAATAGCTCCAAAATCCTTTTTTCCCCCTTATTCCTTGGTTCATACTCTGGTAGGGGAGCAGTGGTGGAGCAGTTAAGACACTAGACTAGGCAGCCAGAAGGTCAGCAGCCTGACCTTTTGAGTTTGAGACCAGTTTGAGACCCAGGTACCACATAACAGGGTGAGCTTCCATTATTCGCCTCAGCTCCTGCCAATCTAGCAGTTTGAAAGCATGTAAAAATGTAAATAGATAAATAGGTACCACCTAATTAGATGGGAAAGATAATAACGTTCTTTGTGCCTTAGTGTATAGTCATGCTGGCAACATGACCACGGAAGCATCTTTGGACAAATGCTGATTCCCTCAATTGTGAATCAGAGATGAGCACCAGTCCGTAGAGTCAGCCACAACTGGCAGGGGAAAC
>JANHZU010001387.1:127961-141805 GCA_032468055.1 Acrochordus granulatus | reverse complement strand
GCAAGACAGGGAGGCCTGGCGTAATGTAGTCCATGGGGTCGCGAAGAGTCGGACACGACTGCGCGACTGAACAAAAAGGTCTGCCCCAAAATAAAGCCTTTCGATTAAATGGGACCTGTGGATTACAAGATGCAGGATAATTCAGTTAAACAGTGTATTTGGCATTTTCAAAATGTATTCTGACTGAGGTTTTAATTAATTTGCCTTTCCAGGTTCATTATTCTGGTGGGTGTTGTTAGCAAAACAAGATTCCTGAAAAAGGCAAACTCTCAGATTCATTACCTTTTGGAACTTTGGGAATGGCATTGGAGAACTTTTTCAATTTGGCCACAAAAAACCCATCCATGTTGTGGGTGTGTGGATAGAAACGGCGTGTGGATTTCAAGGAAGGGTGGAAACGGCGCTCCTTAAATCTAAACAAATACATAGAAAAAATGACGCATTTCTAATACCCAAAGCATGTGAGTGAATGCCCACTATCACACTCTAGGTTTTAGAATTATAGATACAAACCGGGTGAAACCTTCTTTGCCAAAGTTCAGACCTGTTGGCACCAAGCGGACATTGCGCTTCTTCAGGGCATAATCCACAACCCACTCATTCTCTTCTACCTGTCACCACAGAGCATAGGCAATCAGGTTCCTCAAAATCTCCCACAGAACAAAGGTGCCAGTGGAGATGGCAAATAAAACAGACACCCACCAGGACTGAGCATGTGCAGTACACGATATATCCCCCACTCTCAGAGGTCGCATTAACAGTGTCAATGGCACTGAGAATTAACTCCTTCTGTAGATGAGCACACCGCAAAATGTCCTTTTCATCCTGAGAGACACGAAGATGCATGTTAATAGAAACAAATCACAGGATGGATATAGAAAGTAAAAAAAGGAGGGTGGATTATAAACTTTCCACCAAGAGATGGGGGATCTGAATCATTTGCTGTTCTACATTTTTCAGTGACATGAGAAAAGATCTCCTTCTCTTGACCTAAATGTGGACAGAAGAAGATTGCATGGATAGTGCTCATAGCTGGTGAGTTGTTTTCTGGATGTGTTGCTAAGGAATTTGCTCAAAGCATTAATTTTGCCAGAGTTTTTTTTAAATTTGATTTCTATAGCTGCTCATCTCAATAAGTAACTCAAGCAAGTTAAGACTACAATTTCAAAAATAAGATCAATCTTTCTATGTATATTCTCATTAATCCAGGTCATGATTTGTGGCAAAACTACAAAAAAACTTTCTCAAAAAAGGCAACTGGACTTTTATTAGTAGATGTAATCGGAAACGTTTCATATCCTATCCAGAAGACTTTCTCAATTCCTATGGATTCTTGCCACCTCTTCTATTTCTACATGGATTGAGAAAATCTCCTGGATAGGAGACGAAACGTTTCCGATTACATCTACTAATCTACTTTTATTACATCTACTTTTGTTTAGTTGCCTTTTTTGAGAAAGTTTTGCAATTTTTTTTGCAGTTTTGCTACAGGTCAATCTTTCTGCTCTTCTGGTTACCTTTTTTAATTCAGCATACAGGCATACTCCTGAATCTGTTAAAACTGGTCTTACTCTGCAATATACATTTTATAATCAGGGTTCTAAATATACTCCAAGATTGAGAGTTCAGACTACAACCTAATTATTTTTTTCTTTGAATTCATCTATGCGCCAGACCTTAATCAACCCAGGACCATTTTCGCTGTTTAGTTCCATGACCAATTCTTCCAAAAAACATTCTAGCCAAAAGTTTTAACTGCTGACCAGAGAAGTCACCATTCAATCAGTATGCTTCCATGATGCTTCTCTCACTTCTTTCAGATGTACTCTGTTGAGTTTATAGCAATGTATGAAAATGAAGAATGGATGCTACTCTGCATGCCCATTCAGAAATTGTTGTGCTTCAAACAGCAACAATGAATTAATTTACCTTATTAGTTTTGACTGTGGGGTCCTTTGAAATAACACCAGTACCACTGCAGGGAGCATCAAGCAGGACTCTGTCAAATCCACCCAGTACCTTAAGAAGAAAAATGGTCTGAGAAGGATGCTTCTCTCTTGATTTTATTTGCTCTCTGAAGTTACTAACTGAAGACTAAACCTTTATCTTGAAGTCCCCTCTTCCCCACAGAACAGAAAACAAAACAGCCACATCTGGTCCTCCTTGGCCTCATCAGCTCCCTGGGCGTGAGTCTTGTTCAGCCAACAGGGGAAAGGTGAGGCAGCTGATTGAGAGAGTAGAGACACACTGCTTGCTTTGCTTCTGACAGTTACCCCAAGAGGGAAAGGTCTTCCTCATCCTTCAAGACTTTTGGGGCCAACATCTTTAGCAGCAGCATACCTTAGGAAACTGGCGCCCATCACAGTGGCTCACAACAGTGTTTGTGACTCCTAAGCGGTGTAAGTTTCCCACCACACTGTGCAAACGCTCAGCATTGATGTCATTAGCCAGTATCACCCCTGTGTTCTTCATCAGCTGAGCTGCCGGATAGAATAAAAAACTGTTTATCAGGCTTGCCTTTGCAGCAATGATGCAGCAACTCACAGAATTCTTCCATTCCTTCCATACAGCATGCTGCCTCGGGGTTCCCTACACAGGCAAACCCTCCTCCTCTGGACAAAATGGAGAAGCAGCCTGCATTTCCTTGAAGTCGCCTTCTCTCTGGCTACTCAACAGTTCTAAACTGCTTAGCCAGTCTCTGAGGCAAAACCTTTAAAAAAAATGGTTGAGGACAAGAACACAAGGAATCTGTATTTCCTCCCTAAAGCCAGATGTGACAACATTTAAGTCCCTCTAAGCTGCTAGTTATGAAATCTTAGCAACAACTAAAGACATCAAAGTTGACAATGATCAAGGCAATGGCATTTTCATGGCTGGAGAATTCTGGGAGTTGGGGACCACACATTTTAAAGTTGCTGAAGTTGAGAAACATGGTTTGGTAAACAATACTGAAAGGCAAATGAACCCTTACTCCCTATGAGCAAGGAAGATGACCTTGATATGCAAGAACAACAAGAGATGAAACATGTCTTAAGTCCACAATGGACACGTACTATTTGGAAGAGACTCAGGCAGATACTGCCCTAATTCACAGCAGTAAAAGAAGGGAGAGGACATACAGCACAATCAGACTTGTAAGACTTGTTATTATAGCCAATCTTAATCAAAGTAATTTCAGATTTCTTGTGGAGTTAATTTTCTGTCAAGCCCAGCTAGCAGGACTGGCAACAGATCAGACAAAGGGGCTAGAGTTGAAAAGATCAACTTTAGCCTTGATCAGGACAGGGGAAAAGACTACATTTATGCACTTTTTCACAGTTTCTACTCATGCCATGGCATGTGGAGCACCCATGATGGAAGATGGAAGAGTGTCAATCTAAAAGCCCTCTGTCTGACATTAAGAGATCTTAATAAAATCCAATGCTTATCCATGACAATTCTACTAAATTCTAGCAAATGAGTAAGACGAAGCCAGGGACTGGGGATATGGAACTTTCAATAAGACAAGTCAGGTACTGGGGATATGGAACAGGAGCACACCCAGAAATACTCTTCAATTCACCATATGCATTTCTGTGTTTCTTGTATATTCAAGCAAACATATGAACAGGGTTCTGTTCTTGTGTCAACCCAGGATATCAGGGGCTATCCTTGTCCATGCCATCTCTGACATTCACTCTTAAGAATAAAAAATAAGATGGCAGCTGTACAGGGAAACAAAGATGTTATTCTTCTAACTTCTCCAACTCCAAGTCCCCCATGTGATGGCTAGGTCCTGCCCCTGAGCTTAGCAACCAAAGGAAAAAATGTTACTGAATGGGGAAAAAGCACAAAAGGTGGACTCACAGCTCCATCCTATACAAGTCCAGTGAGGACATGGAACTACACCTTATCCTGCCCAAGGTTTTAAAGCAGGGTCTCCCAGTATTAGTCCTGCTGGTGTCTCTCTCTGACTTTCCTGCTGGGAGGCTGAGGAATCAAGCATGAGGAGTATGCCCAGCTCTCATTACTTTTTTTTTTCCTTTTCATCTCTCTGCCTGTCCTGCAAGTGAGGGCTATTTTACAAGAATTATATTAAACCAACAGAACAGACCAAATATGAAACCTACCACTGATCCTGCAGAAGGAAGAAAATGACAACTTTTGTTTTCAGAGAGGAAGCGGACATTTTGAAGGCAGCTGAAACTTTTCTCAAGGAACCTGCCTTTTAACGGAGACAATAGAACAGTATCCCAAATGGGGAATTTGAACCCAGTCCTCCCTAACAAACATGAATACCTATGTAACTGGTCTTGCCTCCTGGGGCACAGCACATGTCCAGAATGCGCTCATTCTCCTGAGGGGCAAGAGCCATAACAGGGAGAAGGCTGGATGCACCTTGCAGCATGTAATGTCCAGCTAAATATTCTGGGGTGGCACCTAAGAGAAAAAAGGGAAGACCAAAGGGATAAATACAGGCAAAGCAATGCCAGAGTGCATCTATAGAGATAGGACTTGGGGAAGAAGGAGCAGAGAGATACCCACCTATAGGTACAGAAGAGTCATAAACAACAAGTCCAGTTTTTGACCATTTTCCTAATGGATCTAAATTTACACCACGATTTATCAAGGCCTGAAAGACAAAAGGAGGTAGTTTATTTCTTTTGATCATGGCAAAATAAGAAAGGAAAAGGCTGGGGATGCTCTGACAGGTATATACCTGGGCTAAATCACGGCGTCTTGTCTTCAGTGTATTGGTTCGAAGTGTCACAGGCCGGGAAACCTCATTGGCTTCCAAGAATTCAACCAGCTAACAGTATGCAAAGAGGAAAACCAATTAACAAATGGGAATCTTTCCTCATCAAGAAACAGTAGCTACAGGCACTAAGCTTTATTCCATGGAGAAGTAACTGACACTTGATTTAAAGAATCTTAGTCTATCAAAAGAGGTGAATAGGGCAATACTGAAAATTATTTGTTGAAGTCCATTGAGATTGTGCAAGAAATCAAGACCAGTTCTCTGTCTACCAATGATATTCTAATAAGGAAAGAAGCATCTCATCATCCAAGCTAATATTATGTGGGGAAGGGGCCTTGATGGCATAGAAGAAGAGGAACATTTAGAATTATACTGAAGTTCTTGGAGCCAGTAGATCTGCACTAAGGTATTTGTGCATATTGACCTGCATGTAAATACAATGCAGCTTAAAAATAAAAGAAACTGAACACTGAGAAAACATTTGCACCAAAATAATTTATCGGCCAGGATGTCAGACTTCTTGTTGACAGCATCTGCCAAATGGATTGTGTTTCTGGGTCAAAATCTTTTTAGAAAAATCATACCACAGAAAGAGGGAAGAGTTCTGTCATTTTTCCAATTAAGAAGTCACTGTAAGAGTAATATGCAGCAAGATCCTGATGCAGAAGGGATACATATTCTTGCCGTGAGCGTCCTTTCTCTCGCTTTGAACTGAAATCCTGAAGAACCTCCATGTTGTCTTTTATACGCTGATGAACGAGTTGGAGATCAGGAGGCTGAGGTGAAAATTAAATTAAGGAACAACTCCAAATATGTGAAACTGTTTTAAACCAAAGCATATGACTGATTTTACTAGTAGCTTAGTCAACATTTTGCAGTACTGGTTCCAGAGATTGTTGATTCTATCAGCAATGTCTTCAGGCCTCCACAATACAGGCACAAGAAATCTTAAGAGCTGGGGATCAAGCATGGGACCACTGTGTAGGGCTACAAAAATCCAAACCACCACTAGATAATTGTTCAAATATACTCTTGCAGTCCAGATTTAGTAGTCCCTTGCCCAAATACAAAAATATGAGCAAAATATTTTGAGTCCCAACAAGGCACATTAGGGGCTGAACTTTAATTTGCCTATTGAACCTTCATAGTCTGCCATCCAAAATGTAAACTGGTTGTGAAAATGTGCCATGCTAGTTCTGTACGAGACAGAAAGTGGTTTATCATGAGCACATTCATTTACTAATAAGACCACATTTATCTCCCTTAAAAACAGTTCTAAAATAGGAATAAACTTCAATATGTCAAAGATATGTTCATATCTAATCTCTCTTTCTATAAAACAATTCAGGACTGCCATCTTTTTATGAAGATGGTGAGTCTAGTCAAGTGCAGTGGAACCTTAGATTGTGAGCATAATTTGTTCTGGAAGAGTGCTCTTAATCCAAAATACTCTTATACCAAAGTGAAGTTTCCCATAGGAAACAATGTAAAGTCAGATGATCCGTTCCTCAGCCCCAAAAATATTCATTAAAAAATCATTTTCAATGGTATTTTATGTAGAAATGATTGTCCCTAACATTTAAAACAATATAAATAAAGTAAAAATAAAACAAATTAACCAGCACTTGCTAGAAGAAATTGAAGCAGGGGTCCCCAAGGGCCTGATCCAAGCCGGGTAGAGAATAATGACTGTGGTTTAATTTGGTGATGGTTCTTGATGGTCCCTCAGTTTATGAAAGAGGATTTCCACCTAGCTTTGAGTTTTGTTCTCTCTTGTTTCTGTAGTTCTTAGGAGGTTCATCTCGCCTTTCCTGGGAGAGGTGGCTGCTTTACTGTTAATTTTGTTGCTATGGATCTGCTCTGAGGCAGATTCTGGCCATCAGCTGCTGCTTGGCTGTCTGCTGTCTGGGCGGCACCTCTTGGATCAGGAGGATCCGCTGCTGCCGCTCAAGGGCAAAACGGCCTTTTTCCTTTTCCCTCAGCAATGTCTTTCCTGGGGTCTTTCCTGGGTGGTTTGGAAATGTTTCTTATCATAACCTGCCTCCGTGCTATGAGAGGGGGAGAAGAGAGGGGCAGGAGGGGGATGGGTTGGATGGTGCAAGGAGGGCTGTGTGTGTGTGTGACAGGGAAAACGGAGGGTCAATATTCGTACACTTTGAGAAGGGTCCTGGCTGGCGTGAGGGAGACAAGAGGGAGGAGAGGAGGGGGAAGGTTATTGCTTGGAAGGAGAATCTGGAATTTGAATATCGGGAGTTCTTTCTCTTGAACAACTTTCACTTAATTTACACCTTTTACACAGCAAGAGAGAACCACTATTGGCTCAGCTGTGAGATTTCCCATGCAAACTCATCGTATGGAGCTCATCTTGCAAGTTTTCACTCATTAACCTAATTAAATTTTATTAAACATTTTTGCTCATCTTTCAGAACACTCATTAACCACAGTACTCGCAATCCAAGGTTCCACTGTATTATTTTAGAGGACCTGTATGAATTCAACACAAAGACCCTATAATTAGGGTTTCCGAACCTTGGCAACTTAAGATACTTCCAATACTTCCAACTTAAGACACTTCCAATTCCCAGAATTCCCCAGCCAGCATTCCCTACCCTGGACAATGCCCTTAATATACTCTGAGTCCACCTGGGTAAGGATATCTTCTTTCTCTATCTCCTGCCCACTGGGAAGCACAAAATGTTCCTCTGCCTCCATGTTGAGCTGCAGGTCTGTGCTTTTTTCTTGTTCTTGCTCTACTCTCTGCTTTGAAGGTGGTGTTTCATCCTCACTGTCATCTTCACTTAAGTCCTGCCTGCAACCCAGAAGAAAAGCATTTAGCAAGGAGACTCCTAGGGAAGGAATGGGATAAAAAGTGGATGCCTTGTAAGGGGAAGAGGCTCAGGAATCACCCCAAATAATATTCTAATTACTCACTCTTCCAGCTTTTGCTTTTGAGCAGCTCGTTCTATAGGCAGGAGCTAAATTTAAAAGCACACAAAGAAGCACTTAATCAAAAGACAGGAATATCCTCTCCCACCCACTCTAAATAATACAAATCTACAACATAAGAAATGAGATTGTGAAGTATATTAACATTATTTAATTAGAGAAGACTGCCTGGCTCTCAAATGAGAATCCATCTGTGTTTTTTTTATATAAATCAAATACATACTAATTCTGTGAATGCAACTACCTTTTTAGTACATTGTAATGGCAATACTCATGAACTAGAACAGAGTAGAACCAATCACAAAATAAATAGTTGTAGGACAGCCTTATAAACATAATTCCATTATACTTCAATAGAAATTGGTTCAAGGGTTGCAATAGAAATTGGTTCAAGGTGCTGCAGCAGATCATCGTATTATCCTATTTCAGTGGAAGAGCTTTCACCCAGGGCTATAATACTGGGGAACTATGTGTGGGGTGGGGGTGGAAAGAGAGCGGAAAGGAAGAGCTATGAGAAGTATTAGAGTGACTAATTTTATACACGGCAAGACTTCTACTTCAGACTTAGGTTTTCTTGGCCATACAGGCAATTTCCCACAGGTGACTAATTTTAATGAAATACACATGACTCCTAGACTACACATACTTCATATGTACTGATAATCCAACTGTTCTGTAATGTTAGATTACAAGTGCATCCCAAGATAGAATATGAGGCTCTAAGTCAGGGAGCAAATAGCCCAAGAGATACAGCAGACACAAAATTCAATGACCTGATTTCCCACTTAATAGGAAATATTTCCACTTATCTGAAGAACAGCCACCAAAAAAACATTATTGTCAAATATTCTTACATCTTCATCACTTGAGGACGAAGCTCCATAATCATCCATAATCCCATCCTCACTCAGATCATCTTCATCAATGAAAGCTATGCTTTGTTCTTCTTCTTCACTCTCTTCAGGCCTGGATCTTTTCTTCCTTAAGGCAGGGGAAGTGAGCTGCGTGGCACTATCAGTTCTGCAGTTAGCTTGGTTGTCCTCTTGGGAACTTTTCCCCTTGCTTGTATTCTTTAGTGTTTTCTCTTTAGCTGCCAAGAAGGACAATATATACTGTGAAACAAGCTACAAAGAACTGTCTGCCCTGGCAAATATTTTAGAGCACAGTTCTTCAGCCTCTTGTGGATGGAGAATAATGTAAGTTGTGATCCAGGAGAAACATGGCAAAGGTCAGATGGAGCAGGTAGCACCAGTGAGAACAGGTAGCAAAGTGTGGGGGAGAGATAGGCAGTGTGGGGAGTTGAAAATAAGACAGTCCATCTCTTGCCTTCCTGAGACTTGGAGCTGGGAGAGACCAAGCCAGGAGTGGTTGGGCTTGGGGCGGGTCCTCACCTAACAATAGGTGGGATTTGGTTAACAGTAGCAACAGGAAGTGCTGGGATTGCCATCATTAAATGATGCGGTCACTTATCCAAACATGTCACATCACTGCCAGCCTGGCAGGAGCTGATCCAATTCTACTACTTTTCAGTCATTCCTGTTTTCTTAGTTTGTACTTAATGAAAAAAAAAAAACAACTTGCATCAGCAATTGTTATGCCCTGCATAATGTGTACTCCATTGAGCTTCCATTTGGACTAAGATTACATATAGTATGTCCAGTGATCAATCAGCTACAGTTCTGATTAACTGAGTAGAATTGCTGATATCCTTTAGTCTGAAGGTGGTAAATGAAAAGGAGTACAAAAATAGCTTTAATTTACCAAACTGACTTTTATCATCTAACAAATTAGAGCCTTGTAAAATTTGTTAAAAGCTGTAACAAGCTTACTTGTTACAAGTTAAAGCTATAAAGCTTATTTATAGCACAGTAGGTTTACTGTTACTCTTGGGAGGGTGGGGGTGAGGGCAGGGAGGCAAGCTTTCCAAAGGTTTCCAGAGACAAGAAACAATGTAGAATGAACCTCTGAATGCTGTTCCTGGGGTACAAGAGCCTGACAGGAACAGACTGTAGTATGGGAATGTTGGGCCCTGGAGGAAAAAAAAAACAGATCCTACCCTCCATCTACTTACACTGTCCCATTGGAATCAGCTTCTGAATACTAGCAGATGCCTGAAGTAGAATATTCTTCCTAGTCTCATGAAGTAACAGAAAAGAAATGTCCAACAGTTACTCTGTGGCTTACTATTCTAGTTGTTTTGGACTAGAGCCAGCATACGTTACTGGTAAGTATGGAAACTGAAGTCTTATATGTTTAGAATAAATAAAACTAAATTGGGAAAGTAGACTGTTGCTCTATATCCATCAATTATATACCCAAATGATAGCAACTCCTATCAATCTATCTAAATAAGCTAAATGTCAACAGATTCTTGATTCTATCCATGTACCTGTCACTTTTTGGTGAAGGATATTCTTGCCCATCTGCAGTTTCTCAGATTTAATTCGTCGTTTTGCAGCTCTAAAACAAAATAGAACGAATAAAAAGCTACTAGATCCAAGACAGTAAAAATAGAGAGCATGAGTTCAACACTTTGAATAAATACATTTAAAATGATTAATTAGCAAAACAACAGTAAGAGAACAGAGACTTTGGTTCTCCCATATTGCTGCTTTAAATTCTTCACATTTACTATAAATAGGTGAATCTGCTTATTTCAGGAAAATTATTCTGACCGCTGGTAAAAAGCCTAATTAAAAATCTGGGGTGAATGAAAAGCAGCCTCTCCAATGTATTTTTAGCATCAATTATTTCACTTCATTTGGTGGGGAGTTGCTGGCAGAAAAGGTTATGTGGCTCCTGTTTGTGAACCTGCAATGAGTACTTGACAGTGTGCTCTTAGCAATGCACCATGACTGAATTTTTGACTGCTAAAAAAGTTCCTCTGACTGAAATCTACAATCAAATTCACGTAATTTATGATGATAGTAATTTATGATGATACAGGAGTACTGGGCATCATTAGGCAAAAAATGTAAAGATGATGATTTAGGAGAGCTGTTTGTATGATCAAATACAAAGGGGATGATCTTGACAGAAGCCAGTGAATTTCACATGAAAAAAGTTGAGGACAATTGGTAAATCACTTAAAGAGAAACTGCTGCCAAATCTGGCATTTCACAGGAACATTTGGGCTACATTATTGATGTTCTTCAATATCAGGAGGTTTGTGCAAGATGGTTCCTTGTGTGCTGAAGACAGAGATGAAGGCTTCAAGAGTTTAAATTTGCCAGCAATTGTCACATTATGAGAATCTGTCAGCAACTGCTGTCACATCATAAGAAATTTCTTCACTGAATCATGACAGCAGATGAAACATGGGTTCATCATGCCCCAGAAATGAAACATTAGCCCACGAATATAATCAAAAGCCTCCACTTGAGAAAAAAATTCAAAACTTAGGCATTGGCAGGAAAACTTACAATTATAGTTTTTTGGGATGCAGATGATGTTTATCACACTAATTTCCTTGAGCCTTGCACTAAGTTGATAGTAGTTAACAGTGCCAAATTGCAATACTTAAACTTTAAAATAACAATTAAGCTGGAAATGTAAGGATAGTTTGCTGCAGTGTAGTAACTTCATATCTCATGAGCTACCCAAGAAGCAATGGCAAAATTGAATCTCACTATCTTATCCCCTCAGCTGTACAGTCTAAATAACACATGTGACTTCTACCTTTTCCCAAACTGAAGGAATACCTTGGTAGGCATCTGTTTGACTCAAATGAAGAGGTGGAAAGGACTGTCAGAACTAGCTGAAGAGATAAAGTATGGAACACTTTCCTGGCAGCTTTAAGAAGCTTGTCCACCATACCATACTTCACTGGGCCAAAAATGAAAAAATGATGAACAAGAATTGATTTGTGTTGTAAGAACAAAGTAGGCAACTTGTGGCAGCAACTGATAAGTTTCATTTAAGAAAAGTTGATGAACTGATTAAAGGCAATAGGTGGATCAAAGGTAAATTATTGTCAAGTTTGGTGATTCATAAGAATGTAAGCTTTTAGCAAATGGTGGTGATTATGTGCAGAAATAAAAACAAAATAACAAAAGAGCTCATTTCAAGGATTATATTCCTGTTTTATTAAAATAACCTTATTTAAACTAAAGTTATACACATGGAGGCATTACTTTTCACTCAACCCTTGTATTACAGCTTATAGAAATATATGCTTTCCTAGTCCCCCAGTGAAGCTCCACCTTGGCAAGGAGGTGGGGCTTGTGTGCTCTGAAGAAGATGAAAGCTATGCCAGAGGTTTAACCATACTGGGCAAATCTCATCAAAGGAACTAGACAAAGAGTGTCTCCCTCCCATAAAAAATATGGTGAGACATAATTTACAGAAACTCATACCAGCTTGGTCATTGCCTGAGTCAACAAGGACCACACTAGATGTTGGACTTCCTAGACATCTGGTGAAAAATCTGCTACAGGACTCTAGAGAAGGAAATGGCAACACACTCCAGTATCCTTGCCAAGAAAACTCTATGGACAGTAAAAAAAAAGCTAAAAAATATGACACTGGAAGATGAGCCCTTCAGGTGGGAAGGTGTCCAATATCCTACTGGGGAAGAGCAGAGGGCAATTACAAGTAGCTCCAGAAAGAGTGAAGTGGCTGGGCCAAAGCTGAAAGGATGCTCAGTTGTGGATGTGACTGGAGGTGAAAGAGAAGTACGATGCTGTAAAAAACCTGGAACGTAAGATCTATGAATCAAGGTCAGCTGGATGCGGTCATACATGAAATGGCAAGATTGAACATTGACATCTTGGGAATCAGTGAACTAAAATGGACAGGAATTGGTGAATTTAATTCAGATGACCACTCTATCTACTACTGTGGGCAAGAATCCCTTAGAAGAAATGGAGAAGCCATCATGGTGAATCAAAGAGTAGGAAAAGCAGTACTGGGATACAATCTCAAAAATGACAGAATGATCTTGGTTCAAATCCAAGGCAAACCACTCAACATCACAGTAATCCAAGTCTATGCCCCATCCACTGATGCTGAAGAAGCTGAAGTTGATTGGTTCTATGAAGGCCTACAACAGCTTCAAGAACTCACACCCCAAAATATGTACTTTTCATCATAGGGGATTGGAATGCTAATGTAAGAAGTCAAAAAATCACTGGAATAACAGGCAAGTTTGGCCTTGGAGTACAAAATGAAGCAGGGCAAAGGCTTACAGAATTTTGTCACAAGAACACGCTGGTCATAACAAACACACTTTTCCAACAAGAGGCGATTCTACACATGGACATCACCCGATGGTCAATACCGAAATCAGATTCATAATATTCTTTGTACTAAAGATGAAAAGCTCTATAAAGTCAGTAACAACAAAATCTCTAAAACCTGGAACTGACTGTAGATCATGAGCTTCCTATTGCAAAATTTAGGCTAAAATTGAAGAGTGTAGGGAAAACTACGAGACCATTCAGATATGACCTGCTATATACTTTATATTCCTTATGAATATACAGTGGAGGTGAAGAGTAGATTTAAGAGATTAGATATGGTAGAAAGAGCGCATGAAGAACTAGGGATGGAGGTGTGTAATGTACAAGAGGTAGCTACTAAAACCATCCCAAAGAAACATAAATGCAACAAACCCAAGTGGTTGTCTGATGAGACTTTACAAATAGAGGAGGAAAGCAAAAGGCAGGAGAGAAAGGGCAAGATATACCCAACTGAATGAAGATTTCCAGAGAAGAGCGAGGAGAGATAAGAAGTCCTTCTTCAATGAACAATGCAAAAAAAATAAAGGAAAACTCAAGATCTCTTCAAGAAAACTGGAAATATTAAGGGAATGTTTCTCACAAAGATGAGCATGATAAAGGACGAAAATGGTAGGGACTTAACAGAAGCTGAAGATATTAAGAAGAGGTGGCAGGAATACACAGAACATGAAAAATCAAAATTTCTCTGATACCCATGATGGTGCAGTCACTGACCTTGAGCCGGACATCTTGGAGAGTGAAATCAAGTGGGCTTTAGGAAATGCTACCAACAACAAAGGTAATGGAGATGACGGTATTCCAGAAGAACTATTTAAAATCTTAAAAGATGCTGCTGCACTCCACATGCCAGCAAATTTGGAAAATTCAACAGTGGCCACAGGATTGGAAAAGATCAGTTTACATTCCAATCCCAAAGAAGG
>JANHZU010001387.1:110968-127861 GCA_032468055.1 Acrochordus granulatus | reverse complement strand
TAGATAGATAGGTAGGTAGGTAGGTAGGTAGGTAGGTAGGTAGGTAGGTAGGGGGAGAGAGAGAGATGATAGATAGATAGATAGAGAGATGATAGATAGATAGATGATAGATCGATCGATACATACATACATACATACATACATACATACTTAGGAAATCTGCCCAACTGACTGTGGAGCACCTGCAGCTCTAGGGTTAGGTTCAGCGGCCCCTCAGGAAGTGTTAGGGTAATTACATTTATGACTACGTAGAGACTTGAGGCTAATCCCCCACTTCACACTTCGCCTGGCTCTGCCCTTCCTTCTCCTAAATTTATGTGTAATTTCGCCCAGGAAAACCGGAGTGGGTCAGAAAGAAACTCAAGATTCCCCCATCTTGACTGTCTCTGGTGCCAGAGGGAAAGAAATGAAAATGCACTCAGGCTTTCAAGATCCTGTTACAAGTAGTCCTCAATTTACAACACCCTCCCCCCCGAAAATCTATTTATGACCTGATTTCGAAGGTACGATGCCCACAACTATTCCCATCCCCACCTCCCCATGGTCATGTGATTGCATTTTGGGCACTTGGTAACCACTTTTGTAGCTTTTTGCAGCATCCCATGGTTCATGTGACCACAGTTTTTGACATTTTTTGCTGGTTTGCATTGTTTACTTCCAGTTTCTGGCAAAAAAAGGTCCATTGGGTAACATGGATTCACTTAACGACTATAGTGTTTACTTAACAGCTGCTGCCAAAGGTTGTAAAATTGGGTGTGGTCATTACTGACCCACTTAACAACCACAATTACTTATGACTGTATTTCTAGACCCAATTATGGCAATAAGTTGAGGATTACCTGTACTGTAGTCTATAACAGTGTTCTTCAAACAATACCCTTATCCAAGGAGAAAACCACACCTCCACCAACACTGGCAAGGCAAGCTACTATATATAAACAGGGAGCAAACCCGACACTGCCTTCTAGCACTGATGCTGTTACCTAGCTGGGTAATGAAACGTCTTCAACAAAACAACCCAGCTCAGAGGGTATCAAAGACCCCCCAGTTCAACCCTGAGCTGAAAATATTCTCATCTATTTCTTCATTCTTTCTTCTTTATGTTGTTAGATTGCCACTGTGTTTTTTATTTTTTCGGACCTGGGTACGTTTTGTACTGCCTTCTGGCTTTCCTGTGGAGGCTGCTGAGAATCCTTCTCATTTCTCCAGCACAGAAATATGTTAAATGGATAAATAAATGTATACATTTCAAAAACAGCTTTGCTCAATAACCTGATCAAGATGCAGCCCGTTCTCCAGCACTGGGCTTCTTGGAAGCTCCCCAAGTAGGGAGGGGGTCTTCTCCTCTTGCCTCGTGTTAATTATTTTTTTGGCTTCCACATTTTATTTTCGGTGGTAGACAACCCTCACACACACATCCCTTCCTTTGGCAAGTCTAGAACGCAAAGAAAACAGATTGGAAGCAAAGGATGCTGAATCACACTGGTTGTACGCTGCACGCTGCCCCCAGAACGGGGGTGGAAAGTCTTGTCACAGGCCCAAAAAGAGCCTCTCTTCAAAGGAAAAAGCAACTCCATTTTTCCATTTCTTAAGAAAACTCTCCTTGCTCCAGATCCGGGGCTAAGAAAAGTCTTCTACCTACCATTCACAGCCACATTCCTTGGTGGAAGAAGGATCCAGAGAGCGGATTGGAATGTGTTTCTTCGGGGCAAGGCAGAGGCTGTGGGCTGGGCTGCCACGGAGTTGCATTTGGGCCCCGTGGGGTGATTAGATCCATCCTCCAAATCTGCAAACTTGAATAAAGAGCCGGAAAAAGAGAAGAAGAGCAAATCCTACTTCCTTGGGTTGCACATTTTCTCTCAGCGTGGTTGTTCTCCTGCAGACATCTCATGACCAGACTAGGTAACATCATCAGTTCAAGGGAGAGTGAAGTTGGCTGGTTATTTTTTTAGCGTAGCTTGCCCTGTCAGTCTTGGTGTGATTCCTTGGTATGATTTCTTCTCTGATGTTTTATCTGGTGTGATTTCCTAGTGATCTGGGTCCTGTCAGATAGGAAGAAGGTACTCTGGTCTGTTTGATTCCTTCCTTGACTTTTGGTGGTGTCCCGACTGTCTCTTTCGTTTGGACGGTGCAAACCGGAGCCCACCATAAAATGCATCAAACCTATTTGCTGGATTAGGGATGAATAACTCGCAACCTGGTTGATGTCATTTAGGTAGGGCTGAACCTCACTTCTCCTTCGTGGATCACTGCCTTATTGTGGCGAGGGGGCTTGCGCGACTCAGTGAGGCTATGAGCTAGGCCATGCAGGGCCACTCAGGACGGGCAGATCATAGCGGAGAGAAGTGACAAAATGTGATCCACTGGAGGAGGAAACGGCAATCCATTCCAGTGTCCTTGCCAAGAAATCCCCATGGACAGTAATCCCCTTTGTTGAGTAAACAAAGGCTAAAAGGCAGGACGCCGGAAGATGAGCCCCTGAGGTCGGAAGGTGTCCAGCGTGCTACTGGGGAAGACCGGAGGGCAATTACAGGCAGCTCCGGAAAGAGTGAAGTGGCCGGGCCAGAGCCGAAAGGATGCGCAGCTGTGGATGTGACTGGAGGGGAAAGGGAAGTCCAGGGCTGTAAAGAACCATTGCACAGGAACCTGGAAGGAAAGATCTCTGAATCAAGGTGAGCTGGATGTGGTCAAGCATGAGATGGCAAGATGGAACATGATCTTGTTGAATTATGGCAACCGGTCCCATCACTGCCTGGCAAATAGAAGGGGAAGAAGTCGAAGCAGTGGCAGATTTCACCTCCTTGGGCTCCAAGATCACCGCGGATGGTGGCTGCAGCCATGGAATCCAAAGACGCTTCTCCTTGGGAGGAGAGCCGTGGCCAACCCAGACAGCGCATTAAGAAGCAGAGACATCCCCTTGCCGACAAAGGTCCGCATGGTCAAGGCTATGGTTTTCCCCATAGTAATGTATGGCTGTGAGAGCTGGACCATAAGGAAGGCTGAGTGCTGAAGAATTGGTGCCTTCGAATTGAGGTTCTGGAGAAGACTCTTGAGAGACTCTTGGACGGCAAGGAGATCAAACCAGTCAAACCTACAGAAATCAACCCTGACTGTTCTTTGGAATGACAGATAATGAAGCTGAAGCTCAAATACTTTGGCCACATAATGTGAAGAGAGAACCCACTAGAGAAGAACATGATGCTGGGAAAGTTAGAAGGGAAAAGGGAAGGGGATGGCAGAGGATGACATTTTTAGACAGCATCATGGATGTGATGGGTGTGAATTTGGATGGACTCCAGAAAGCAGTGCAGGACAGGGAGGCCTGGTGTGCTGCGGTCCATGGGGTCACAAAGAATCGGATATGATTGAGCGACTGAACAACAAATGCTTTCCTAGTAATGTGGAAGTTGTCTGTACAACTGCAAAAAATCTTGTTAACTGCAGATTATTGCAAAGCTATATAAAATCCAGGAAAAGTAAACAGCATAGGAAAAAAAATCAGATTTAGTCAAATTGATAGCATGTTTCGGGTTTGCTGTACCAATCAATCACTACTTGAGATTTAGATGATGTACTGCTAATTATGGAGTAAATATTCCCTCAATTTCTAATTCTAATCTACTAAATTTAACAAAAATATAATTTATAGGATTCAGGGATAACAACCCTTGGGATTTAACCTCAGCATAAAAGGCAAGCCTAAGTCATATCACTACTGACATCTCACTGAAAATGCCCCAGCAACAACCACCAGATATTGTGCATTAAATTGTAAATATTTACATTTGTTTTTAATATCTTCAAAGACAGCCCACCTGTGTGGTGGGTTCTTTTGGCTATGACACATCAACTTCAAGGTGGATGAAAGTTTCTCACTGCACTTTACTACATGCCTCACTTTCTGCAATACAAAACTTTTGCCCTGCCTGGAGACTGAGGGAGTAGCTGGAACCAAGTAAATAAACTGGCTGCCCATGAACAGGGTCGTGAAAGGCCAGAATTTTACTACACAAGCCAGCTACAGAAGTTGTTGGACCCATCAAAGACAGGATGTGGCCAACCAGCTGGTTGGGATACTTACATGGTTGACTGTTAGCGGGTTTTATCAACCTCCTTCAGCAGAACAAGGGGGGATCTGAGCACTTTTTCATTAGGGTGTGTGTGTGCTGTTTCTGCCTGGCAGCAGATATGCCTCTTAGATGATTTTACATCTTAGAGCAGGGGTACAGAACTTTTTCTGGGTCAAAAGCCATAACTGACCTTTTAATGGTACACAGAGATTGCTCTCTAATAAGTAAGAGAAACTGAGCATGAAAAACTATATTTCATTGACATCTGAATTAATATTCATCACGTACTTCATAATTATCCCCTTTTGGCACATTAAAGTTTCTACTGTGGTAACAACCTTTGGTAATAACCTGCAGAAGCTTTAAAAGACACATTCAAAGTTTGGGAGATCTGCATGGGACAGGGCCAAGTACTTCGGAACATATATGCACAATATGGTAATTTAAAATAATCTGCATTGTCAGTGTAATAAAATCCAAATGATCATCTGAAACTTTTTTTTTACTGATAGGCAAGCATATTAAAGGACATATTCTTGTGAAATATTATTTACTCTATACTAACCTTCTTCGAGCATGGCTAGAAAGCTTTGCTGCACTGTCGTCAAGTGCTGGGAGAAAAAAAAAACACAAACCACATTTCAAGAGGAAGAATCCTTTGTAAGAAATACAAAAGCCTTCATGACATTTAAAGATCAACATGTTTCTTATGGTATAAACTTTTGTAGAAAATACACAACTCATAAAGTTTTCAAACATTGATAGGAAACCTGGTATAACAAATCTGAATTTGACAGAACAGCAAAATATGATATATGATGCCAACAAAGCAGTGACATTTTAAAAGTAGTCAAACTACAGAATGCATATCTGTGGAAAGATAGAACAAAAGATCCTACTATTCTCAAGTCTTCCACAAAAAACTGGAAATGTCTGCTGAAGTCTTGAGATGTTCTTTTGTCTTTAATCTTCCACTTTTCTTTTCAAAATATTATGGCCTTTCTCACATACATAATGAAGGATATATGGCATTTGCAGTTTGGTGAAGTTGTCACTTAACTGATTAAATACAGTGGAACCTCTGATTGTGAGCCTAATTTGTTCCGGGAGAAAGCTCTTAGTCTGAATTGCTGTTAAACCAAAGTGAGGTTTCCCATAGGAAACAATGTAAAGTCGGATGATCCGTTCCACGCCCCCAAAAATATTCACAAAAACATCATTTTCAATGAAATTTTATGTAGAAATGATTGTCCTTAATATCTGAAACAAGTAACAATGATTAATACACAATATAAAATAGAAATGGAACAAATTAACCAGCATTTATGGATCTGCTCCAGGCAGGTTCTGGCCATTGGCTGCTGCTCGGCCGGTGCTATCTGGGCAGCCCTGCTGAATTGGGAGGATCTGCTGCCACCACCGCTCAAGGCAAGACGGCTGCTGCTTGGCTGGCGTTGTCTGGGCAACTCTGTTGATTTGGGAGGATCTGCTGCTGCCGTTTGAGGGCAAAATGGCCTTTTCCCTTGGTAATGCCTTTCCGGAGGCCTTTTCTGGGCAGTTCGGAAATGTTTCTTATCATAACCCTCCAGTTTCTGCCCACCCAGCAGTTCGAAAGCATGTAAAAATGCAAGTAGATTAATGGGGACCTCCTTTGGAGGGAAAATTGCCAGCTGGCAAATTGACGGAGCAGCGATGGAACAGCGAGTTGGCACCTGTCCCAGGGGCGGAGCAGGAGTCTCGGAGGATGCCCCAGATATGAACATCACTAGCCAGCCAAGGGCAGTGGGGTAAAAATAAAGTAATGTATAATCTCTAATCTATGTAAAGCCGCCAAGAGTTTCTGGAAATTGGCGGCACAGAAATGTGATAAATAAATAAACCACCTCCGTGCTATGAGAGGGAAGAGAGGAGCAGGAGAGGGATGGGCTGGATGCGAGGAGGGCTGTGTGTGTGTTTGAGTGACAGGGAAGACAGAGGGTTAATCTTCCTATGCTTTTGGCTGGCATGAGAGAGACAAGAGGGAGGGGGGAGGGTTATTGCCTAGAAGGAGAATCTGGATCTTGAATCTCGGGAGTTCTTTCTCTTGAATGACTTTCACTTAATTTACGCTTTTTACGCAGCGAGAGAGTAGAACCATTGGCTCCATTGTGAGATTTCTCACGTGAGGTCATCACATGATGCTCGTCTTGCAAGTTTTCACTGGTTAACCAAATTAAATTTTATTAAAAGTGTTTGCTCGTCTTGTGGAACACTCAGCGGTTAATGAGGGTATTCGCAATCAGAGGTTCCACTGTACTGTAAATTTATTTCTATGAAGCTGCAAATGTGCATCAAACGGTACAATTTTATAGTAAGAAAATGAAATATCTTGCTTCATATATTCATAAGATATAGAGTATAATTCCATACTCTTCCCTCCCAGCAAAAAATTAAATATATACACATACAACAGAAAACAACACTATTTTCCTTCTAACTTCAACATTTTTGAATGGTTTGTTTTTCTTTTTACATTAACAAAAATTAGGGCTGTTGTTCAAGAGAATTCTGGTTCCACACAAACATAAAGGAAAACAAGCAGGAAGTTTATCTAATTCTCAATAGAAATATGTCATCAAAAATTTTCAAGTACTAAAACAGCCTTAGAATTATTAAAACGAGCCTGAATGGAAAAACAGAAACATTTTTTCTCTACATGAAATTTGATCTTTGAAGTTTAGTGACCTGCCCAAAGACGCCCACCCATTTGAATTCTGACATTTGAACACAATACTTAATATGTATGGGACAACACAAAGAACAGGAACCATACTTCAAACTAAGCATATCCAACAGTCAAAATTCTGCATACCTAATCATTAAATCAGAGACAGGAAAAAGTCACGAAATTCATGGTGGAGCACAGAAATGATACCACAGCAAAGAGGCTGTGCTTTATATGTGCAGTATGCCAGCCTCCAAAGAACAATCCAGCTTAAACTTCACTTTAGGTGCATTCATAAAAACCAGAAGCCAGAGGGAAGAATTGAAGTCTACCTTGTTGATCCTTATTATGTGCTCAGGCCTGGGAGAAAAATTAGGAGCCTGACAGCAATTTTTTCAACTAACAAATTTTAGTAAAAGCATAATCTTTTGTGAGTTGTAGCAGCTTCATCTGATGCACAGAATGGCTAAGCTGATGTAGAATTTTAAGTGGAATGAGCCCAGGTGTGGGAGGAATGAAAAAGGCAGGTTGGTTATGCAAATGTGAGATTATGTATCTTATAAATTGACACTGGTAATATGATCAAAACCATTGCTGAAATCATCTGAGAATGCCAGAAACCTTTTAATATATGTTAAGTTCAGCCATTTCTCTCTAACAGTGACTCTGAGACCTGCTATAGAGTGCCCTGGAAGAGTGAGATATGATGCTGTTCTTCTTTTCAGTCCAGATTTCAAATGTGTGCCCATAAATTCTTAGATGTCAGGACTCAAAACAAGGACAAATTAACATCAGGGCATCTCAGCCTCCCAGGAAACTTTTGGCAGATCTCAAAATGTCTCACATTTTGTTTTGGAAGAGCAGGACTTTGAATTGTATGAATATCTATGGAGAAATCGGTGGACATTGAAGGTTTCAGAAGAGAATGTAAGTAACTCAGGGCTAAACGGTGGAGACCTTGGTATTCTCTGAGCTCGGCTGTTTTCTTGCAGACACTATGCTACCCATACACCTGCAAAACGGCAAGTGCTCTGAAGAGGGTACGCAACCGGGTAACACAATCCGGAGAGTCTCCGGATTTCAGCGGTATATAAATTAATAAAATTTTATTAATTTTTATTAATTAATAAAATGTCTGCAAGAAAGCAATCAAGCTCAGAAGGAACCAAGGACTCCCCATCGGAGGTTTCAGGCAACTTCAGAAGGCTGCAACACACCCAAGACGTTTTAATCCAAGACAATGCTAATCGATAAGGTGCTTGCAGTCCGTCTCACGTGTAACCCGCGTCCGTATAAAACCAGCCTACCTTCACTTCCCAGTTCCCCCCAACCCCACATCAGCCCAGCCACACAACGAACGATGAAGGGAGCTGCAGCTCACGACCACCGGTGTCTCTGAGTAACACCGAGCAGTCGAAACGGCGCCCCCGGGTTCTCGAAGTTTTGCTCCCCGAGGCGACACCCTGGCAGAGCGACTAACCGGGCGGCAAAAAGCGGACGAGCTCCTCCTCCGCCCCGCGCTGCTTGCGGGCTTTCCGACCAGGGCCCCGCTTCGCCTTCCGGGTCGGGTCCAGTTTGCGGCCCATGGCTGAGGCCTCTGCCTGGGAACGCAGCGCGACACGCGGAGAGGCCCCGCCCCCGCTCGAGCATCCTGGCTTCCTTCCGTTTTCGGAGAAACCTCATTGGCCGCTCCTTCCTCCCCTACCTCCCCTTCTGCGGCCTTGTGATTGGCTAGGGAGTTGCCGCCTTTTTAAGTCGGGGGCTTGCCGGTAGGGCGGCGGCGGGTGCTTCCGCGTGCTCCTTGCTCCTCCCCGTCTCCCTTTGCTCCTCCCGGGGCGGGAAGGAGGCTGGTCCGCGAGAGTGAAAAGCGGGGTCCGGTTTATCCTCTCCATCATCCACCCGCTATGACGGGCAAAAAACCGGTGCTTCAGACACCTCCCTCTTCCCGCGGAGCCCTGCTCCGCGCAGTTCCGCCCTGTCAGAGAGCGGGCTCCGGCAGCGGCGGTCCCGCCGTCGTCCTTTCGGAGAAATGAAAAACGCGCCGATGCTACGCTTATCGCAGGGGCGCGGGACAGACTCGCCTTTTCCTCAGACAGGGCTGAGTTCTCCGTTAAAGGGCAGAACGCGTGTCAGATACCCTTTCTCGGCTTCTACCAGCCAGCGGGCTCGGCAAGTAAGTTCCGAGAAAGAAGGTAACCCAGAAAACAGACATTTGCTGCTAGGATTAGGAGCCCACCACAACCCGCCTTCAACTCCCAGTTAGTTACGCCGAAGTTGAGAAACGCTAGCTTAACTCATCGGACTGTGTGCTTTTCTTCGCAGTTTACTGAGAATACCGTCGGATCTCACGTGCTCTGTAGAGGATACGCGACTCTGGTCAGTTCTGTGTACCTGACACAGGAACCGGTAGCATGCTGAACGAGGCTTTTAAAATGCTCCCGCTCAACGCAACTGTCCCAAATACATTTAAGGACCTGGCACTCCCTAATAGGCCGCCCAAGCACTAATCCAGTCTGACCCTGGATTACACCAGGTCCGTAAGTATACTTTTGATGCCAGTTGGACGTAACTGAAAGATGCTTCCTGCTCATCTACCTACAATTCCTATGCAGAAAAATTCTTGGGCAGAGGCCCTATGAAAAAACAGACTAAGTAATGCAAGAAGTACATGTCTTTTATAGAAAAATTCTTAGATTAACCCATTATTCCTGAGACAATTGCTTCTGCAAGATACTGCTTTTTTAAGCAACTAGTGTCAGCATCCTGTCCCAATTTGAGTCAACCCTATTTTTCTGGCTTGCTGAATGCCACCCTGAAAACAAAGCATTTATCAAAATGGAAGTTTGGCAAGGGTTTAGTCAGAAAAGTTTTGTATGATCTTTTAAGTGCAATCTCATTACAATCAAGGTTGTTGGATAGAGGAACACTGGCTGGTTGACACATTGAGCTAAGCAATAACGAATCCAACCAACTATGATAGTAACCCAATTCATGAGCCACTTTAAGTGGCTTATGCAAGCTCAAATTCACCCAAAATTCTAAGATACACCAGTTTGTGACATTAAGTGTAGTGAGCCTATATGTTTAGATAAATTCAGACAAAATGTGAGACAGTCAGTAGGTGCTGCCTGTAATTGCACAATGCAACACATTTTATTCTCTATTAAAAGGCTGTTTTAATGTTTATCAACTGGAAAATTACCTGGTACCATCTGGGATCTCCTATATCTTGGGCTCAACTGGAAGCATACATGTTGTTTGCACATGTACATTTTTCTCCCAGATCATAAGTCACATTAAACTTTTAAGAGAGAAGCTGTTACATCTCCCAGATATTTTGCCCAAACAAAATAAAATACAAGGAAACCTTTATTTTTAACTTTATCAAGATTTGTCTTTTTTTTTCCAGCTGTTTCAGAGGACAAGTCCAGTCAGTTTTTGTATTAAAAGGATCTTGATGGAGGTAGCTGTGTCTGTCCTGACGTCTGCTTGCACTCATCTTGGAAAACAAACTGAAAATAAAATTAAAATCAAGGAAGAGTGGGCCAAGGTGATGAGCATTGCAGCCAGGTCTGTGTAACAGATGTGACGCTGCAGCCTCCAGTCACTATATACAGAGTCCATCCAATATTCCTTTTCACCCAAGTGCAATCTAAGTGCAACTGGCAGCTTATGGAAGATTGCACTGCCTCCTTTCTCCAGCCATATCCTCCATCTGAGAGGACATCATCTGATCAGGAGTATCAGGCAGAGGGGATGGGGATGGGGCCAGAATTGAAACAAGGGTGTATGTATCACTTCAGTTGAATCACTGGATTGATGGCACCAGTCATTGCTGCTGAGCCACCTAAGTTAAAAAATAAGAGAAACATTTAGAACATTCCATTCCATGTTCTTTCCCCCCAAGATGAGGCAGACACCATGGGCCCCTCGCTCCAGTTTGTGGCTTAGGGTAGGGTGGGAAAGATACCTGCTGGGTTGGTGGTGGAGGTTCACTGCTACGATTTGCCAAGCGGCTGAGGATGTTGCGCTCTGACATCTGGAGACGCACAGCCACTGGAGGAATGCGGGCAATTGTGGCAGGTAGCCGTGTCACATCAGCCTTCATGTCGCTCAATAACTCCTCCAGCTGCTTCAGCACTGGAAGAGAAAGGGAAATTCTGGACTTATTGATAAATTTACTTTCCTTAAAGAAAGGAAGGCAGTTCATTTTGGAAAAGACTTCCTCCAAGGCTAGAAAGGCAACTCCAGTTCTGAACACCTCACTCCCTAAACACCAAAGCTAAGAGTATGCCCCTTTTAAACCATAACTATAAGCAACAGCTACAGAAAACACGAGAGAGAGAGATGGAAGGAGTGACTCTAGCCTTCCTAAATAAAATTACCCTTGCCATGAGATGTAACATTATACACATTGGTATAACTGCCCTTATTTCTTTAGAACATAAATTTACATTTAACTTCAGAATCTCCCTCCACAAGGGAGGAGAAAAGAAGGGTAGGGGCAGCTAGCACTAGACTGTTAAAAACTGGTATTTGTTGGAAAACAGGCTGGCATGTCCAAAGGGTTTTACAGCCATAATGTGAGCTGCATTATCCAAAACTGCACAATTCAAGTAAACTGAGCAAACAGAACATTGTCTGTGAAGTTATGTCCTGAAGCCAAGGGGTTTGCAATTTGCAGCAGTGAATGCAATCCAGAAATAAAGCAGAAATTAGCTGCCAATAACGAAATACATTTAAGCACTTTGGGTCCCTCCATGCTCTGAATTGCTACATATAATTATGTTCAGTGTTAATCTATTTTTTGAATAATATTCAGGATAAAAATAATGGCAGAAACAAAGATCTAATTGTGTGTACTGCCTATTTTTTTGTATCTTGCATCAAAACTAAGGAAGATTTTTAGTAAAAGTGGCAATAAATATGGTGAGTTCTGTGGCATTACCATGGTAAAGATCCATGTCAATGACATGGCCAAAAATACCTATTTGAAAGAAGTAGTCATTATTCTGTTGTTCCAATTGTTTGAGCAAGAGTTTCCAATGCAGTTTAGTAAACTTCTATCTGGATATGTATGGCTACAATATAATAATGCATTTGATCTATGGCTCAAGTGGGCCTGATATCTCTGAATCTTATATGTATTGTTCCTGATCCTTACCATATCTGATGAAGTGCGCTGAGTCACTTAAACCAGCACTGGTTTTGCTCACTTTGCATTGTCATTGCTTAATGTACATTTTCCAAGTCAGATAAAGCACTTAACCAAGAAAGACCTGTAATACCACTTTTACTTGGGGAACAAAGATAAGATACATGAAGTTGTTCTTGGGAATGAGACAGTATTAAAAATGTGTTGCTATTATGCTTCCAGTTGTTTGTTTACTGGTGGGGAAACCTGATTTATAGACAAGCTAATCCTTGTTGAGAAAAAACAGATGGCTCAAGAAGTAATTACAAATACCAATTAACATTTAGACAAACCAATAAGCAGAGTATCCCTCCTAACCATAAGGGAAAAAAGGACATTGACAATGGATGGCTATTGGTACAAATTGGTAATAGTGGTTTTTAAATGTAAAAGAAGAGTATAGCAATTTGTACTTGGAAATAGGAAAGTTATCAAATATAATTTTTATGAGAAAAAATTATAGAATGGGAATGTTGGTTAGAATGAAGAAAAGTACGTTTAATTGACATCTGTATTTGTTTCAGGAGCCCTAACTAGCAAAATCTTGCAGGAAGCTGGGGAAAAGACACAACATGCTACAGTGGTGCATAAGTTCGTGAACCCTTTTGGAATTTTCAGTATTTTGCATAAAGGTAACCTAAAATGTAATCTGTTTACAAGTCCTAAACTAGATAAAGAGAAATCAAACAAATGCCAAAAATATTTGGGTGGTGCACCAGTTGCATCCGTTCCTGGACTGGGAGGCCCTGCTCACAGTAACTCATACCCCTGTAACTTCTCACTTAGCCTTCTGCAACATGCTCTACATGGGGCGCTTCTGAAGAATGTATTTTTTAACTGCAAGCTGCCCAGAGAGACTGACTGAGATGGATGGTTATAGAAATTGAATAATTTTTTTTATTTATAGAGGAAAATGATACAAAGCTACGTATCTGTGTGTGGCAGAAGTGAATTTTTGCTTTCAGTTATTGGTTTCATTGGTTATTTTCAGTATCTGCAACCAAATGTTATTATATGCAAACTGCCTATCAGCTTGGAGGAATTTTAGCCCATTCCTCCTTACAGAACAATTTCAGCTTGGGATTGTTAGTGGGCTTCCTCGCATGAACTACCTGCTTCAGCTCTTTCCAAAATATTTATCTTAAGATTAAGGTCAGGACTTTGATTTGGCCAAACTATTAACTTTCTTTTGCTTTAACCATTCTTCGATCATGACTTGCATGTTTCAGGATGTCTTGCTGCATGATTCACTTTCTCTTTTGAGTTTTAGTTCAGATACCCTAATGTTTTCCTCTAGAATTTGCTGCAATTCAGAATTCATAGTTGCATCAATGATGGTAAACTGTCCTTGTTGAGAAGCAGCAAAGCAGCCCAAATAACAATAAAGGAGGGATACAAATAAATTAATACTGCTACAAGTTTCACAGATGGATTAGGCTGAAATGCAATGTTGGCTTTTTGCCAAATGTAACAATTTTCATTCAAGCTGAAAATTTTCTGTTTTGGCCTCATCTGTCCACAGAACATTCTTCCAATAGCCTTCTGATTTGAAAACTGTAGATGGACAGAAATGTTATTTAGAAAATTAATGATTTTTTCCTCACATTCTTACCATGTACATCACTGATGCTCACTGTTCTCCTTACGGTGATGTCATGAACACTTAACATTCACCACTGCAAAAAGGGCTTTTAGTTCTTTCGATATTATCTTGGGCTTGAGACCTTCTGGAATATTACATGCCTTGCTCTTGATGTGATCTTGATTGGTGGACCATTCCTTCTGTTGAATTGCCTCAATTTGTACACAATCTGCCTTGACAGTGGACTTGTGAAGTCCAAATGCTTTGTAATATTTTTCAATATTGGTGAGATCAAGAATTATTTTTTGAAGGTCCTCAGAAATCTCCTTTATTCAACCCATGCTACACCTTCACACACCTGTTGTGAAGATCAGACTTTGGCAGTGAATATGTGGAATTCTGTTCTTTAAATAAAGCAGCACCTCCTACATTCATACCTGATTATTGTCCCACAAACACCTAACCCTAATTTTCTCTTCCAATGAACTGATATTCCTAGAGATGCATTTAATTTTGCCATACACAAATATGTAGCTTTGGAGCATTTTTCTCAAAAGTTCGAGTTCTCTTTACCTAGTTTCACGATTTGTGTGGAGAACAGAGTGTATTTTAGGTCATACTTGTGTAAAAATTTTGAAAATTCAAAATCATTCACAAACTTCCAGAATACTATGGGACCATGAGAACTTGGTCTCTTTAAGTCAGTTTCTAATACTGAACAGGCTTATTAACCATCTTAAGAAAGAAAAACAGCATGGTTTGTAAAAGTATTTTTCTGAACACAAAAGATACATTTTATCATCTATTATACACTTCTGAAGGTTACTGAAGAATCTGAAATCCAAGGCAGGAAATTATTTAAATTGCCTGTACTTGAGTAACAATGTAGTCCATGTTTCTCTATTTTCATCAGATAGTCATTCTGAACATGACATCCCCCCCTTTCTAAATCACTATAACTGTGCCAAAGATGTTCTTAATGCATGCTATAGCTCAGAAGTATAACTTTCAGATTAGTTTAGCCTTGAAATTGTGTTGAATTAATGTATCAAAAACCATTCACAAAAAGTGGTGTCTTTGAGATAATGATTATTACATGAGCTCTTGACGTTTGGACAGTCCAGTCTTAAACAATGAATTCAGTAGCTTCTAGTGTTATTTCCTTTCTTTGCAATTTGCACAGTCTTACACATAAGGTCAATGCCCTTATTTTTAGGATGAATTAAGAATATAGCAGCTATGAAAAGGGCAACACTCTCATGCTTTATACATTCTTTATGCCCGCTATCTATAAGAGGAAGAGAAAGAAGAATCGACAATGAAATCTGAAATTTCTTCCCTGTATGTAATACATTCTGGGGAATGTAATATTGTGGGGAAAATAAGCATTTTCATTCCTGTGGAAGAAAGAACTACTTCTGAAAACACTTGTATTTTTATTAAATTTATATACAGTGGATATAAAAAGTCTGCACACCCGTTAAAATGCCTGATTTTTGAGATGTAAAAAAATCAGACCAAGATAAATTATTTCAGAATTTTTTCTACCTTTTAATATAAAATAAAAATTGTACAATTCAATTGAAAAACTGAAATCTTTTAGGGGGAAATAAAAAAATTACAATAATATGCTTCTATAAAGATGCACACCTTAAAGTAATACTTTGTTGAAGTATCTTTTGATTTTGACAGCATTTAATCTTTTGGGGTAGGAGCCTATCAGCATGGCACATCTTGCTTTGGGAATCTTTGTCCATTCTTCCTTGCAAAAGTGCTTCACATCTGTCCCTCTGCGAGGCTATTTCCTGTGCACAACCTTCTTCAGATCATCCCACAGATTTTCAATTGGATACAGATCTTGGCTCTGGCTGGGCCATTCCAATCTTCTTCTGGCGAAGTCATTCTTTTGTTGATTTGGAGGTATGCTTCGGGTTCTTGTGTTGAAGGTGAAATTCCTTTTCAACTTCAGCATTTTAGCAGAGGCCTGAAGGTTTTGTGCCAAAATTAACTGATATTTGGAACTCCATCTTGACTAAAGCCCAAATTCAGTTGAAGAAAAGCAACCCTACATCATAATGCTGCCACCACCATGCTTCACTATGGGTATGATATACTTTTGTTAATGTGCAATGTTGTTTTTGCGCCAAACATACTTTTTGGAAATATGGCCAAATAGTTCAACCTTGGTCTCATCAGATCATAACACATTTTCCCACATGCTTTTGTCAGACTTGATGTAGGTCTTTGCAAAATATATGTAGGCTTGGATGTCTTTCTTCGTAAGAAAAGGCTTCTGTCTTGCCATCCTACCCCACAGCCCAGACATATGAAGAATATGGGAGATTGTTGCCACATGTAGTATACAACCAGTATTAGCCAGAAATTCCTGCAGCTCTTTTAATGTTGCTGTAGGCCTCTTGGACCAATTTTCTTGTTTTTTCATCAATTTTGGAGGGACACCTAGTCGTTGGTAATGTTGTGCCATATTTTCTCCACCTGTTGATTACTGTCTTCGCAGTGTTCCATGGTATATTCAATGCCTTGGAAATTTTTCTGTATCCTTCTCCTGACTGATACCTTCCAATAATGAGATTCCTTTGATGCTTCATAAGCTCTTTGCAAACCATGGCTTTTGCTGTAAGAGGCAACTGAGTAAATGTCAGAAAAATCCTACTAGAAGAGCTGAACTTTATATGGGCTTGATTAGAGTCACTTTAATTGACAGCTGATTACTGATTACTATTTAACATCAGTTTGAATGTGATTAGTTAATTCTAAACACAGCCACATCCTACTTATAAGAAGGCGTGAACAGTTATGCAGCCACATTATTCTGGCTTTTTATTTTTCCCTGCTAAACAATTCCAGTTTATTTTTTAATTAAATTGTACAAATTATGTGTTATATTAAAGGTGGAAAAAAATCTGAAGTTATTTATTTTGATCTATTTTTTTTACATCTCAAAAATCTGGCATTTTCACAGGGGTACGCAGAATTTTTATATCCACTGTAGCTGTCCATCTCACAAAAGGCAATTCTGTACAGTGCACAACAGAATTTCAAAAGTGCACTTTTTGCTGCCATTTGAAAAATAAATATTCAAGTTGCCAGGATTTTCTTTATACCAACTATTCCTAAATAGAAATGCTACTACTGTATCCTCCCACCACATTTAAAACATTGTAAAAAGTAGCCTGTGCAGGAAAGGAATCCTTGTGATGGCTACAGCCCAAATACATTCTCTTGGGCCATTATCTTCCAGAAGGAAATACAGTGGTGCCTTATAAGACGAGATTAATCCGTTCCGGAAGAACGCTCTTAGCGCGAAATGCTCGTCCAGCGG
>JANHZU010001387.1:99727-110868 GCA_032468055.1 Acrochordus granulatus | reverse complement strand
TTCTGATTAAATTTTTTGCTCGTCCTGTGGGTTTCTCGCCTTGTGAGTTACTCGTCCTGTAAGGCACCACTGTACTTGTCTCTAGATCCAATTCTAGGGTAATTTTGCACAAAGGCTAATCTGGAAGTAAATCCATCCCTTCTTCTGCTCTATTTTCTGGAACAATGTTTTATACTGTTTTGTGCTATTCTGAATTTGAAAACCATCAGTTGTTTAGGGAGATCCTCCTCATTTCAAAATGGATTTGCTTTCCTGAACTGAAAGAGGGGCTTTTCCCCAGTACTAGCTACCTTCCTTCCCTTAGGAAAAAGGAAAGGATAAATATTTGGAGGTGCCTGAAACAATGTGTGTCAAGGGAGCTGGGGGGAGGGGTGGGGATGCAATACAACCCTGTTCTCATTAAGTAATGTCTCCCCCACTTCTCACCTTTGTGAAGCACTGCATTGGCTGGTTTGTTCCCAGCCATAGACTCCTTGGATAGATGCTGATGGCTCTCAGCTAGGCACTCCACTTCAGCAAAACGGGTATTAAGAGCCATAGAAGGATGGGATGGATCTTCTGACATGTTTAGATACGCAGCTCTCCGTAGTTGCTCTTCAATCACTAGGGCTTGTTCTAGCAGCTGTAAAAAGAAATTTTGGCACTTACGTTTTTGGTACAGGATCTATGCATATATGCAACATATATATTTATAAACATTCAATTTATAAAGCCTAGTAAAACCTACAGTTGTTCTAAGCAAACATTCAAAATTCTCTTAAGAAGATACCACAAAATCTTAACGGCAGGCATGTGTAATAATTGTACAGCTAATTCTTTGTCCTGCTGCCACTAAGTGACATGGATCAGGATCATAAACAAAATCACTCTATTCATTTTAATTAAAATAAAATTGTCTATCAATAATAAATACATGTGGACATTAATACAAGTTGTTGCAACTCAACAAATATAACAAAATCAAAGTGCTAGAAAAAAACATTCTTACAACAACTGCAACTTGACAAAATAATTGAAGGACAGAACACACAGTATTGCTTAGAAATACAAAGTTCTTTGTAAAATGATTAGGCTTCACAATATCAACCTCAACATTCTCATAGCCAGGGATGTTTTTCTTTTTATAAAAGAACTGTTTTAACCACATGTAAAATGAGAAAAATTACCCTCAGTTTTTAGGCATTATGGCAACTTTTAAGGGGCAAAAAGGATGCCTAAAATCAAGTCAGGAAGCATCCATCTTGTCTTTAAAGCCCACCCATGCCCTTCAAACAGAAAAGGGAAGAATGCTTTCACCTCATCCACCCAACCTGTTCTTAATTTAAAAAAACTAAAAAAAAGAAAAGACGCTGACTTGTTTTTAGAAAAAAACTAACTTGTTAGTTTGTTACATTTATAAAGGAACTGTATCCCAAGAAGAAATGCTCACCTTAAACCTTCTGGCCAAGAATTTGTTCTTTATTTCTAGAAAATTACCCCTATTCATTTCACCTTTGAAAGGTTCGTTGAGGATGGCGTAACGGGAATCATTCTGGATATCTTGCCACCGAGCATAACCATGACTGTAATTGGAGAAGCTCAGCAAAAAAATAACCTGGAAAATTACAGTGTACCAGCAGCCATTATAGTTTATCAGAACTAGTGAGTAGTGAGATTGAGGCTGATCTTTGAAACAAAGCCCAAAGCCTCATATTCACAGGGGAGACTTTCAGGAAAATCACTTTTCTTTGGTCACTCTCAGTTAGCTTTCCTCATCTTTTTACTTCATCTGCCAAGCCACTGCTGCAAAATTTGATAGATTAGACCCTCCCTGCAAATGGAAATCTATTTGATCCTAATGAAGAATAGAATATGCTGGACCACAGGGTAGAGAAAAGCCCCAATAGTTGGTGACAGCAGCAGCAATTGTAGTATTAAATTAAGCAGGAAATAGGAAAACCCACTAGAAACTAACAAGCAAAAGGTCTGTGCGTTTATATTATAAAAATAATACATCGAAATACAATACAAATGTACGAACTACAGTGTGCAGAATCTATTCTTGTTAGATAGATGAATGCAAATACTGGACTTATTTTAAACTCAGAAACCCAAGTTTTGCCTAAGATAAGTCAAATTCTCAATCAAATCTATCATGGCTTCTAAAAGAAGGATACTTTATAATTCCTGCCAAGAGCCAGTAGTCATGGCGCCGGTGCCAGATCTCATATGTCTTCTTGGTAACAGTAGCTGCTCGTTCTTCATTTTGCCACAAGGAATGCAACTCTGAAAGGAAGTAAAAATATGTTTTCACAACCAAGTAAAAAAAAGCTCCCAGAAAACAGCTATCCTCTTTATCAATTAGTACCAGTAAAGCCTCCATCTGCAATGTTGAACATGAACCGTTGTTTTATGGCTTTCTTGTGCCGATCATCAGCAGGATCTTTAAGTGTTTCCCCATTCTGCAGCATAATTTATTTTCCATCAAATGCGGAGAAAAATCCAAATGTTGCAGAATATTGTTCAGTTTTTATTTTGGCAATATTATTAATGACAATATTAATCAACGATCACCTTAATTATTGCTCATAGCCACCTGATTAGTTGCTATCTTGTGCCTGCTTGAGGGCTAGCGACTTAATACTTTTCAGACAGATGTGGCAAAAAGCTAATTTCAGGCTGTGGACAATATGGTTAACACAGAGCTCTGTTCTGCATCAGTTCTGCAGCATCAGTTCTTCTACAGGCAGTCCTTGGTTTGCAGCCATTCATTTAGCAACCGTTCGAAACTGCAGTAGCATTGAAAAGAGTGACGACCGTTCCTCGCCCTTAAAATTGTTGCAGGATCCCCATGATCAGGTGATTAAAATTTGGGCACTTGGCAACTGGTATTTATTGAACCACCACCTCCTTAGCAATGCTACCTGTACACAGTTTTATGACTGAAAAGGAGATGAAATTGTTCCATCAGAATCTGGTTTTCTCTATCAGCTTTTGAGCAGTGGCTTCCCTTCAGTGCACCCCGTAATTATTATTCATCATTAAAAAAAAGCCTTTGGCAACAGTGGCTTGCATTTCTGATCATAAAAGACCATTTTTAAAAATAGCAAGCAGCTAAAACAATAAAAGAACATGAACGATCACTGGGAGAAAACATCTTTAATAATAATCACAATAACGATACCTCTTGCCTGCAAGCAAGAACTGCTGCGACCACAAAACAGACAAAGAGAAAACAAAGAAGCTAAACTGCTCTGGGACTTTAGAATTCAAACAGACCAGCATCTGTTGCACAACACCCCAGACTTAGTAATTATTGATAAGAAAGACCAAAAAAAAGTCTAGTCGGCGCACGTGGCAGAAGCTGGAGGCAGCGGAAGAGAAGAGAGAGAACTGGAGAAAATCGCAACGCATAAAAGACCTGTAAATAAATACAAATAGATACGACGACCGTGGCAAAGAAAGCAGAGGTGGTCCCAATAGGGACAGGGGCCTTGGGTGCAGCCCCAAAGCCGTCGGGAGCACCCCTGGAACGCCATCGGCACGGACAACGTCGCCGTCAGTCACTTGCAAAAGGCAGCTTTGCCTGGAACAGCCGACGTCGTGCATGCCGATGCATCATTTAACGACACCGAATAGCCTCTTTCTGTCCGACAGAAACACTCAACAGGTGGGCAAAAAAGTCACACCCTGGCTGAGCTGTGCAGCCAACCCATAATACTCAAACTACATCCCAGCAATCAGCAGATCCAAGCCAAAATGCTCCTCCCGAGCCCTGGGGCGTCTGCCAGGGGGGTGCTGGCACTAAAACGGGCAGTTCGGCCACAGCGTCCCGCGTCTGCAGCTCTGCCCCTTTTCGACGTGCGTGACGCAAAAAAGGAGCGGAGCTCTGACTGCGAGGTCTTCCTCGCCGGCATCGGTGTGGCCTGCTGGGCCCTTGCCCTGGCACGCAGTTCCGTGCCGTTGACACAGAAGGGGCCCTTGAGGGAGGCTGGCACACTCAGCGCTGCGCGTCCCTTTTCGCAACCGTTGTTGTTCCCTTTCTGAACTCAAAGCTCCTCTTGTTCCCACATGCCCACATCCACCCAGCTGACGCAAACCGCGGCTGCTCAGGCGAGGCTGGAGTTCCAGAAGAGCCAAGGTGGAAGACCCACCATCTATGGCTGAATCAGAGTCTAAAGGAGCCTCGTTCCCATGCGTGGCTTAAGCCCACCCGTTTTGGCACTTTTCTTATGCCCCCTGGTTGGTTTGTTGGTTGGTTGGTTTTCCTCCCTGCCATGCTTTTGTCTCCGCCAATCCGCACAGGAACTGTTTGTTGTTTTGGGAACCATCTTCGGTTGCGTCCTCTTCTTGCGTCTTCTTCAAAGTCTTCTTTCCGATACTTTTCCACGTGACGAAGTCTTCCTGAGCAAAAGGTCAGTTTTGTGATGCTGGGTCAGGATCAGGATCAGCCTGGTTAAGGCTAGACAAGAGAGCACGTGTAGCTCGGGGTTGAACTGTGGGGTCCCTGGTGTTCCCTGAGCTTGATGGTTCCTCTGCAGACGTTTCGTCACCAAACTAGGTAACGTCATCAGTGCTAAAGGGAAGGGAAGTTTGCTCTCTTTAGATACGGATGGTTTGCCCCATCAGTGTTGCGGGGAGTGTTCTTGTAGTTCCTTGATTAGGTCTAACTTCACCCCCCTCTAGCACTGATGATGGAATCTAATTTGGTAGTGAAATGTCTGCAGAAAAACAGTGAAGCTCAGAGAGCAGCTAGGATTCCTCAAGGTCAAGAAAATAACATAGCTACATCCATGAAAGTATTAGGAGCCAAGCTCAATTCAGGGAGAGTGTTCACTTTTCCCCTGAATTATGGTTTCGGTAACTCCAGTTGGGCACTTGGGCTCATTCTGATTGCCTGTAGATTTCCACCCCTCCAACCAAGTGACCCAAATGCCGAATCCTCCTCCTTCCGATAAGATTCTTCCCAACCAAGAGATCTTCAATCCATGTACTATTTCAACACATCTGGCGGAAGTACAGGCAGTCCTCAAATTACGGCCATTCGTTTAGCAACCGTCGGAAGTTACGGCAGCCTGGGGGGAAAAACGTTCCTTACGACCAGTCCTCACACTTGCAACCATCTCAGCATCCCTGCGGTCATGTGATGGTGATCTGGGCACTTGACAACTGGCTCATATTCGCGATGGTTGCAGTGTCCCAGGGTCACATGATCGGCTGCCAAAAAATAAAATCCGTGGGGAAGCTGGCGGAGGATGTCACAAACGGCAATCACAAGGCTGTAAACTCGGTTGCGGTCCCATGACGCTTCACTTAATAAGCGTTCCATTGAATTTTCTGGTCCCGGTTCTGGTTGCAAGTCGAGGACTACTTGCACGCACTGAGAACTTTCACGCTTGGCCAACTTGGGAATCAGGAAGAAGAATTTTGCCGTTTGCTTCTATCTTCGGCAGATGCCATCCCCGGGAAGGTGTCAGATGCAGGCTATCCCTGCCGCTTGCCCCGTCGAGGGTGTGCACCGGACCAGGTAGGCTTAAAAACAGGTCAGGATGGCAGCCGCAACCACACCGTAGCGGCCACCATCTTTTGAGCACACCCTGCGGGCAACCCTCGTGCCCGGGTCCCACGCAAGAAGGGTACTTAGGCCTAGACGCCCCTTCCTTACCCAACTTGGCATCAAATCCAAGCCAAAGCCGGTGCAGAGAGCAAGACCAACCTCACAAAGGGCTTCCCCACAAACCACTCAGAGTCATTCTGAGAGTGAGATGAGGGCTACCTCGGTCTGATAAATGACTACGATAAAGAAGAAGCCACCTGCCATCTTCTAGGACGCAGCGGACATTAATTCCTACCAACCCAGCCAGATGGCATGAAGTGAGGGAAAACGAGGTCCAAAATATCCAGGGAGCCCCAGGTTCCCGGTTCAGCCAACCCTTCGAAAATGTTGATGAAGTCACCTTCATATGACCTGCTAAATCCTTAACCCGGTTTAACAAAAGGCACCAATGATGTGTCTTCGATCTGATGGTCAAAACAACCAGAAGCGCCGGTCCACTTCGCGGAAAGCACGAAGGCAACGGTGGCATTCTCATGGTTCATTACTACCGAGTCCTAGTTTAGCCTTGCCAAACCGGGTTGGGCGGTGAACGTCCATTTCTTTCAAGCGATGGCAGAATATGGGGTTGTCAACCTGGATCAAGGAAAAGCAAGGGGTTCAGCTCCCACGTGCCCAAACCAACGTTTGGGACAGAAAGGAAGCGAACCGAGTGGGGGTCTGCAAGAAGGATAAAGAAGCGTCTTCCTGGAGTTGAGCGCCGCCAACAGCGAAATTAGGATAGGGGGTCCTCAACTTACAACTGTAACTGAACCTGGTCATAAGTTGTGGTGGTCAGTAAGCGGGTGACCATGCGACCGTGCCTGACTTTGCAACCTTTTTTGTGGCAGCTGTTTAAGTGATCGCCGTGGTTGTTAAGCAAATGTGGCCGGTCGTTAAATGAACCCATTTTCTCCGATGGGCTGCTTTGCCAGAAATTGGGAGTATATGCCGGAAGCTGGCAAAAAATGCTGGAAAGTACAGTCCAAGGGACGTTGAAAATGGTCATAAATGCAAGATGGTTGCCAAGTGCCTATACTACAATCATGTGGCTGTGGGAGGGGGGGGCAGCCAACAGAAATTAAAAATCGGGTCATAAGTAGCGTTGTGGGAGGTCCGTCGTAACTTTGAACGGTCACTTAGCAAAGACTTTCTGTTAGTTAGAAGGTTAGCCCAAAGCACGTGATCAAAGCTCTGTCCTCTTTTTAATAGCTGGTGCACATGTGGCACATGCAAAAAAAGGATCAGGGCTTCCATCAAATGGATGTGATCACCATCTTGGCTTTCGAAGACCGCCCCCCTCCTTTCTCTGAGGCTGCCGTAACTTCAAATGGTTGTTAAATGAAGCATTGTAAATTTAGGATTACCTGTAATCCCCCAGATGGGGTTGAAGCATGTATGAAAAGGAAAAGGGAAGTACAACTTCTGGGCCAGCAGTAATAATGCCAGGGGGGCTTCAGACCTCAGAGGGTCTTGTCCACTGTAAGTTGGCTCGGAGAAATAAATCTCCCATGCTCCCAGCAAAAGTATGCCTTAAAGTGTACCCTAAAGACCGTGCAGAGCAATGGTAAAGGTGCTGGACTAGGAACGGAAGATCGTGCTTGAACACTCAAGACAGGTAGTCCTCAGTTTACAACCATCTATTTCCTGACCATTCAAACTTAACAATGGCACTGAAAAAAGTGTCTTGTGGCCATACCTCAGACTTACAACCATTCATTTAGTGACTGTATGAAGTCATCACAACACTGAAAAAAGAGACGACCTCGCAGCATCCCCACGTGGTCACCTGATCAAAATTCACAGGGTGCTTTCCGCTGTCCCTTGGCCGGGAGAAACAAACCTTCCATGTTCCCAGCCTGCCTTTGGCAGACGCATCCAGCAAAACGCACCCAAAGAGCAGCGCAGGGCAGCGGTAAAGACGCTGGACGAGGAGCAGAAGATCGTGCTGAACCTTAATGCTCGGTGTAGGTGGTCCTCGATTTACAACCATTTGTTTAGTGACCATTCCAAGTTACAACAGCACTGGAAAAAAGTGACCCCGGACTTGCAACCGTCGCAGCATCGCCACGGTCACATGGGGATTAAGCACCACAGAGGAGCTGCGACGAACAAGGATGCGGTTGCTGTAAAATGACCGAAGCTGCAAAAGGAGGGCGAGTGCCGTCTAGGAAAGGCTGCGCCACTTAGCAGATTTCTTGCACCCGCATCGCCCCCACGTGGTGAACAGTAATTTCAGTCTGCAAACCGCTTATGCTGCTTCCCCCCCACACACACTGCAGCTTTCCACTCGGGTGGACTTCAGCCTCCCAGTAGCTCCTCGAGAGCAGCGCAGTGGCAGAGGCTGCTCCGTCTTTCTGGAATCACCACTAGGCTGCAATGTCGAAGAAAATGCAGCGAAAACAACTTGCGGCGCCGACCGCCAAACCCGCCAAGAACAAACCATGAAGGAACGCCCGTCCAGGCGCGAATCAGTCCGATTGTTCAATTCTATTATCACACAAGCAAACAAAAGAACAGAAACAAGGGAAACGCTCCCCAACTAGCATATTAAATGAATATAAATCACCTAAATGGGATGTTTTGTTCTTAACTGTAAATACAGGTTGTGTAGTCCTCCCTTTATAACAGGAACTGGGACTCCATGGCAAAGCGATACGGTTGTAAAGCATGACTATGCTGCTTTGGGACGGAAATTCTGCTGCTTGCGATTGCCGTCATTCAGCAAATCCAGTGCCATTGTTATGTGTGACGTCGCTTGGTCACCACTTGCGACCTTCTGCCGGCTTCCCCATTGTTCCTAGGAAGTTGGTAAAGAAAGCTGCAAATTGCAGTTATATCACCATGGGACACGACAACATCATGATTGCAAGCTGGGCACCAAATGCCCAGGTCATAAATCACGTGACTGAAGGGACGCTGTGACTATCATACGCACGATGACTGGTTGTCAGTACCACTCATTCAGAGCTGTCTTAAGTTCACACGGTCCCTGGACGAGTGGTCATTCAGCAAAGACCACCCGTATCTGACATATTTCTTGCCAGTTCCCAATCATCTGGGTTTTTGCAGAGCACCCCTGCAAAAATCAGCGTCAGCTCCCATTGAACTGTAGCCCAAGACACCACACTGAGCATGGCTAACTTTCATGTGCAATTTTTTATTCCTAAACAGCTGATGAGACTGATTTTTATGAAAATTCCACCCAAGGGCTGTGCATACGCACCTGTGGCCTGCAAGCGAAGAACGCGTTCCCTCGTTTAATGGAACGAGCTCAAATGATTGTGATGACCCATGACATTAAGAGCCACAGGTGGGTTGAAGGCTAGAGAAACTATCGTGTGGGGCTTTGGACTTGATTGCAGAAGGGGGGACTGGAGCGAACGGAGATGCTCTGGAGCACCTCCCAAAACTGAATCTGAAACACTTCATAGCCTTAGTACGTAAATCCGGAACGCCCCATGTCCTGAAGCTGATGCGCTTGGCTTCACACAGCCTTCGTAACCGGGTGTGTTCAAGGTTGAGAAGCTGCATTTGCGCAATAAATTACGGCTGGTGGCTTTAAGCCTTGTTGAGCTTAGCTTAGCTTAGTTTATTATTTATTTGTTAAACGTATATGCAGCCGAACTCAAGCGACTCTCTTAGTTGCACATCACCTTAGCTGAGATGGCTAGTTGAGAGATCAATGTATTTCTGCACACCTGGAAAGTGGGTTAGATCAAGAACCAGGTGAAGATGTGTGCATGAACCCAGTCAGGAGTTGTATCTCCACAAGTTCTTGAAGTGGATCGTGGGAGCAAGGGGTGAGCATGTTTTGGAAACGTTCCCCAACCCATTCAGCCGGAGGGTAGAGGAAGATTGTTGTGTAGGGTCCTTGGTGCTCTCTGAGCTCGGTTGTTTTCTTGAAGACGTTTCGTTGCCTGACTAGGGAACTTCATCAGCGCTAGAAGGGAGTGGGGTTTGCTCTCTGTTCATATACACATGGCTTGCCGTGTCTGTAGTGTGGGAGTGTTCTTGGTGGTTCCTTGATTACGCTGTTGGTTACTGTTGGATTGATGGTTGTTTTAATTTGCCCTCCTACCCATCAGCTGCCCAGCAATATAATGTGGGTAAATAGATCTGGGCTGCAAAAAATAAAGATGATCATGAGAAGGAATCAAAGAATTAGAGGTTTCTGTATTTCATTGGGACCACCTTGTAATGGTCTGGATTGGGCAGTCCTACCATACTCCAGAGGAACAGTTGTCCAACCTTGCCTTCTGGCTCCTCCAAGAAACAAGAGTTGGAAAGGTAGAACATAGAACTCAAGACAGTACAGGTAGTCCTGGTCTTACAACCATTTGTGTACAGGTAGTCCTCATCTTACAGCGGCACTGAAAATAGCAACTCGCAACTGGGCCCTGCGCTTACAACTGTTGCAGCATCCCCATGGTCACATGACCCAATTTAAACTGCAGGGCGATTGGCTTGTATTTACTGCAGTTGCAGCTATCCAGGATTATGTGATGGCATTTGCAACCTTCCCAGATCAGTTTTGACAAGCAGACTCAATGGGGGGAAGCCAAATTCACTGAACAACCATGGGATGCACTCAGCAACTGCAATGATTTGCTTAGCAACCATGGCAAAAAGGATCGTAAAATCAGATGTGACTTACTGAACAACCATCTTGCTCAGCAGTGGGAGTTCCCAGTTGTGATTATAAGTCAAGGATGACCTGTAGCTTCTCAATGAATGCAACATTGCTTCAAACCATATTATTTGGGGAAAATGCTTATGTGCCCAACAAAGGTGACAGAAGAGGGTTTTCTGCTGTTGTGATTTCCAAAGCTGGCCGTTGATACCAGCAACGTAGATGATATCAGGTAGGAGGAGGTTGGTGGCTGCGAATGATCAGGCTGGCACTCGAAATGGAAAACAGGTTTCGTTCTGTGCCTGAAGCAAAGCATATATCCCAAAAATGCCATTAAACTGGTTTGAACCGGCCACTGTTTGAAGGACCAAAGCTTGAACCCATGCAAATATTCTGTATTTTGTCGAAACAAAGTGTAGAACACTTCCGAGTGTTTTCAGCATGGGGAAATAGGTTGGAGTTCATCGAAGAGAGCAGTGGTAGCTCGAGGCTGAGCTGTGGAGTCCTTAACGCTTTAAGAGCTCGGTGGTCTTCTTGCAGACGTTTCATTACTGCACTAGTGACTGATGATGCGCTGATGACGTTACCTAATTTGGTAAAGAAGCATCTTCAAGAAAACAATCAGGCTCAGAGCACCACAGGGGGGATTCAAAAGGGGCTCCTTGGGATGCCCTTGTCCATTTGCGCATCAGAGAAGCCTTTGCCTGGCTGATGGCTCTCTCACATCTGATGCTGAGTAGGCATCAAAGGCTATCATCTCCTGCGCATCCAACCAAAACCATCTGGATTGGAACCATTCTCTGATCTTATCGTTTCTATCAGGGTCTCCAGGCTGAGTAAAGACAACATCTCCAGAATCTGTCTGTGAAGACTCTCACTCGTCCAGGGTAATTGCATTGCAACAAAGTTTAAACAACAGGCATCTGGACTGGATTT
>JANHZU010001387.1:72749-85047 GCA_032468055.1 Acrochordus granulatus | reverse complement strand
CGGTGTCCGCCTGCCCGCCCGGCCCGGCCTCGCCTTCAGGCCCGGCCTCGCCTTCAATCCCGCCCTCACCCGACTCCGGGGAACCCGGCTTCTTATTTCTCGACGCCGCTGAAGGGAAAATGGCTCCGGCTCCAGCGCCGCCTCTTAAAGGGGAAAAAAAAAGCCCCAGCCAAGCTCCTCCCTCTCTCCCCCCACGCACTCCCGCCTCCATCCCATAATATGCCCCCGGTGCCGTGGAGACGGGTCCCACCTCCGTCACCTCAGTAACCCCCCCTCAACTGAGGCATCCCATAATACTTCCCTGCCCACCAAAGTACCCGCTCGCAGCCCAGCTCTGCATCCCATAATAACCACTCCCCTAACCCTTTCCAAAACATCCCATAATAGTCCCTGCGGGGGACCGTCCAGTAATGCACGCTCCCCCCATGCGGAAACATCCCATAATACTCGCCCTTACTCATACAAACCACAATAGTCACCCTTCCCCCACCGAGGCATCCCATAATAGTCACACTCTCTCCTTTCTCCCCCCCCCCAGGCACCAGCTCACTGCCCTCAACATCCCATAATATTCTCCACTACCTACCCTTCTCCCCTCGCCTGGCCCTTCCAAGCAGCCCCGGTAAGCTCTCCCCACTCATGCCTACCCTGGCATATCCCATAATAAGCGCGCACTGGCTGCCAAGTCTGGTATCCCAGATCAAGCCTTCCGCCCTCTTGCATCCAGCCCTGCCTCACTGAAATATTCCGGGAGCCCCCATGGCATCCCATAATAGGCACACCCAGGACATCCCATAATACCAGCCGTGCTCACCTCTCTCCTCCCCCTTAGCCAGCCATCCCATAATAGTCTCTGTCCAGCGAGGCATCCCATAATACTATCAGCAACTCAGCCACAGCCTTCAGTGCGCGCACTTACTGCATCTCGCTCTCCCTCGTGCAGCCCATAATAATCATTGTCACACTCAAGTAAAGTAGTGGGGAGAGAGAATCCTGCCCCAGAGCCCATGGCACCCAGGGGCCACCCGGGCCAGCACACTGCTAGGACAGCAACCCCCAAGCAACTTGCCAGATGCATTGTAAACGCCCCCAGCACCCCCCATCCAGGCCATAATAGCCACGGGGGGGCAGAGGGCCAATGGCTTATCCCATAATACTCCAGCCAAGTCTGCCAGGAATCTCCATGCCTCCTTCAAGTGATGCAGGCTCTGCACATCCCATAATCCTTCCTAGACTCCTCTGTGGTGGGAACGTGGGAAGTCAGACCTTACTGCCCAGCTGCTGTGAGGCCCGAGGCAGATTGCGCCTCTCCACAATTCCCAGCCGGTTTGACAGCCCGGGGATACGGAGAAGGTGCACGGGGATAAGCCTATATGTAATGATTAGGTATGTGTAAGCACAGCGTTCGTCTAAAATAATCCTCACTCGCAGAACCCATGGGAACATTTCTTGAGGGATACTCATTCCTCTTTTCCATGTCTAGGCTTGAAAAAAAAAAATTCCACTCCAGTTTTAAAACTTAGTCCTGCTAGTGTCTAATAAGAATCCTTCATGTCCACAAGACACATCCCGCAACATCATCATAAGCGTACTGTTTTGTAACCAAAGATATCCTTCCCGTCTTTTATAAATGTCTACACAAGTATTCAAGAAAGCTACATAAACGTAAATGCACAGTTTTATTTCAAGTGTAACAGAGATCCCATTACTGACCCCCAATGATACGTGTTATCTTTCAAAATGCCCCATAACCTATTGACAGTTAACATGCATGGAAAGCTAGATACAAAAAAATCTCTATTGTTGCTATGCATTTCAGTGGTATTAAAAATAAAAAAATGACAGCATTACTGAGCGGATAGTATCTTTGCTCATTATATCTGTCGATTCCCTGACTTAAAGGAACTTGTTTTTATCCTGCTATCTACTGCTTTTTCTTACCCCAGTACTTATAGGACAGATACACTGGTGATATATTTTAAAAAGAATACATTGGTTAATAATTTTAACATAGCCCATAAACATTAAAATTATTATTAATAGCGTGTTTCATTTATCTGCAAACAAGATGTGAATGGGACAGCAGATTTAAGATAAATGGAGATCTATGATGGCTGGTTAACATCCAGTGCCACTTGGGCAGTCCCTGATCTCGAGACCATGCTTGGCATTTTGCCACAATAAAAGTTAGGAAACAAAAATACATTGTCCCTATCACCCCCATCCCACTCACTCCCCCACAATTGAACGTAATTTTGACAAATGTTGAAAACACAACATTTACTGTATACATAAGGTTTTGGCAGGGGTCCTGTAAAGCTTATGGAGTATGTGAAAGAACTATATCTTGAGATATACAGATATGTACAGGCGAGATATGTACAGGTGAGGAATGTTGTGATGAAACTGAGAAAAGTCACTTTGTACATAAGGAAAACATGCTGTATGTGCAACTTCTCCCATCCCTGTAACAAATATTGGTGAATAAAGTACTAACAGTTGTCTTCTTACAGTCTTTATAGCTATTTTGCTATTAGATTTCATATTTAAATACCCATCAGCAACTCCCTCTCCGCTCCTGCAACAAAAGATGCCAGAGTCAAAGCAGCTCAGAGCGGAGAGGAGAGGGCTGGGGATCATGAACCTCCAGAAGCAATTAAAATCTTTGTTGGTAAATGTCAGGCAGTTCACATTCATCAGAGTGGCTAAACAGTCAGGTTCACTTTTGCTTTGCCCAGGCTATCTAGAGCAAAATACACATTTACTGCAGCCCCATTAGTTCACTGTTTAGAGAGAGAGAGAACCTAGGCAATAGACAGAATACCGAGGCAGCAGCACTGTTCCTTAGCCCTTCATTACAGTCCTTTGGACTCCTCAAGGCAACTCTTCAACTGGCAAAATGGAAAAGCCAACCCACCTCCTAATTCAGAGCACAAGAGATGTGCGCACATTTTTCAGCAGAAGTCAGTGTGAGTCTGGTGGTGGTTCTGTGGAATTGCCAGCCCTTTCTGTTTTAAACGTGATGATATTTTTCTGCTAGCTATCAAATAATTTCCAGGGTGCAAGAGTCCTGAGGGACAAAATATTTGATTAAATTATGATCTTCTAGGAATTCTGGGAAATATATAAGTATTTCCGCAAGAGGATTGTGCATCATCTGAAGCTAGATAGCAGCCATCCCATGACATAAACAGTATTCAGGAGCAGAGGTGATTTATTTTTGTCTTAGCTACAATGTGTTTGAATTGTAGTAATTCAAACAGTAATTCTACTATTTTGTTGATATTGTAAAACTCTGGAGTTGTGGCAGTCCATTTCCACATTTGTAGAAATACTTTCCACACCCTGATTCCTGAGATTCAGCTGCATTTGCAGTTCCCCGATACCAGGACTTTCAGCTCAGAGCTGTAAAAAATTCAGATCACACTAGGTTGTAGCAAAGTTAAAGTGTTATATGCATTAATTGCTATTTTGTGGTATTCTGGAGTTTTGCAGCTAGGATCTGATAGCCCTGTCCTCATAAAAATCACTTGGATTGTGTTGCCAGCTACCAGTCAAATATACATATTTGAAATTAGGGCATGGAGAGGCAACAAACCTTTTATTTTATTTTCCTTTTGTAAATGAAGCAGGAGTAAGAAATGTTTGATTTTCCAGGATATACAGCACTTGGGAAGGAGTAGTTATTCTTTGCTCCTTGTTTCCAGCATTGCTGTAACAGTCTTCAAGTTATTTTTAAGGGACTGGGGGAATGGAAACAGCTGGAGGTATAAACATGTCCCTCGTCCCAATGTATCTGAAATGAACTGGATTGGGGAAGGTTGTCCTACCTAATTAAATGACAATGTCAGCAGTCACCCAATAATTCACAAATTACTGCTGGTTTGACTACTGAAGTATCCTATGTCAGGTGGATGAACTTCATACATGGATGGCTCCTTCCTGCTAATAGTTGTTAAACAAACTGTAGAAATTCCTTTTGTGTTTTATTGACTACAATGTGCAAACCAAGCTTTCTGACTTTTCTCTTCTGTTCTGGCTTGTTAATCTCTTAGCATTCCTGGCTTGCATATTATACTGTAGGAGAAGAGATGGCAGAGCCAGGGGAAGGAGTCAAAAGAGGAATTAGTCTTGAATCTCTTTAAACGCACAAGGTCCAGCTCTCCCTGATTGTTGTTGAACCTTTTCTAACACCCATAGGTGCTAGACCTTTAGCTGAGCAGATTCTTGTAAATTGGCTTAAGCAATAAATCATTGAACATTGACATCTGGACCTGGTCTTTTGCACCTGACATATCCTAAACAAAATATGGAGGAATTTTCATAATTTTTTCAGCAACTGTTGCTAGCAGGAGAAGTCAACCATCAAGTAGTTTGTTAGTGGGTTGGAAGTGAAATAAATAGCTGTCAGAAGCTCAAGTTTGAGACCCAAGTATTACCACATAATGGGGTGAGCTGCTATTACTTGCCCCAGCTCCTGCCAACCTAGCAGTTCAAAAGCATGTAAAAATGCAAGGAGATAAATAGGTACTGCCTAATTTAAATGGGAAAAGTAACAGAGTTCTGTGCATCTTGGCATATAATCATGCTGACCACATGACCACATAAGCAACTTCAAACAGCGCTGGCTCCCTTGGCTGTGAATCAGAGATATGCACTGCCCCCTAGAGTCAGCCACAACTGGCGGGGAAAAGCTTTATCTTTTTATGATATTTTTATTGCGATTATCTCCATTTTCTGCTCAGGCTATAGGTTTCAAATAAACAACACTAATCTCTTGACTGTGAACATAATGGAACTAACTATATATCTCTCTTCAATATAATTCTTAATTAAGGAATGTTGGGTGCATTGTAGCTGCACTATGTTTGCAAATGTTTCTTATGAAATCCTGTACACATAAGGCACTTCCCTAGAGTACATGTAAATGCATGTATTCTAGCCCATTATTTCTGGAACAAGTTCAAAGTGGTACATAAGTATATATTCCTGTTTTGTCCTCATAATAACATCCTGAGATAGGAAGAGCAATAGTGATTGGACCAAGGCCACCGAGGAAATTTCAAGATAAAGAGTTTCTTCTGTATTTTCCATTACAGAACATAATTGTGTTTGTGGTAGATGGGGGTCATCAATAGATAAGTGTATACTTTTTTCTGGAAGCCGACTCAAAAAACACTAATATCGTGTGAACATTTCTTCTTTAGCTAAAATAAATTTTACCATCCCCAAATTACAAATGCAGATTGAATCCTTAATATTCACCAGTAGTTTTTATTATCTTCAAAGTCTAGTGTGCTATACAGGTACTTGACAATCATAATTTATCTCTGTACTTGGTATTTATATGCATCAGATCTGCTGACTTCATGGTCTCCTTCACCAATTCAGTAAAAAATAGGCTCCTGCGTATGCATGCTTATAACACAATTAATTAGTTTGGTGCCTTTTTAATATGCAGCAGAAAATATTTCTGAGTTTCAGATTTTTTTCTTTCATCTTTCAAAGGGGAAAACAGGGGCCCCACATGGCAACATTTGAGCAAAACATGGCAACGTTTTGCTCAAAAAAATTGGAGAATATAAAAATAGTTAGGTTCCATGAATTTTTCCATGAGTTCTCTACACAATGCTCTCATCTTCTCTTCATGAATTGGCCAGTTCTCCTTCTATATTGCTAACTGAAGAATGCTGAAAGCACCACCTAGCTGATGCCCTGCTCCCTTCCTTTTTAATCTTTTAGTTTCTTTTTAGGGCAATTTGTGATGCTGGGAAGGATTGAAGGGAAGAGGAGAAGGGGATGGCAGAGGATGAGATGGATAGATAGCATCCTTGGTGTGATGGGTCTGGGCTTGGGAAGACTCCGGGAGGCAGTGCAGGACAGGAGGGCCTGGCATACTGCAGTCCATGGGGTCGCGAAGAGTCGGACACGACTGTGCGACTGAACAACAACAACAACTGTGGCTTAATCACCTCTTAGAGCAACTGTGGACTGGAAGATCGGGATGGGGAGAAGAGGTGGGGAAGAATCTTAAGATTCAACAGGCAGGATGAGAGGGGAGTAATGCTAGTAATGGGAAACTACCTGTCCTGAAGCTGCAAAGGAAATGCAGCAAAACGGTTTCTGTGGTGTTTCCTCCAGAAGACATAGAGTCATGCTGGAAGTCCTGCAACTCTGTGAGGCCAGTGAAGCCACCCCATCTAGTATACCAAATGTGGTATGGGAAGCTGGATGGCAACTGGTACTTGAAGGTAAATGATGCTGGGTACATCCTCCAGTTCTAATGTCTGCTGATATCTATGGATATTATCTAAAAACAAAAGAGATTTATTTCAAACATCTAAAATGTTTCCATTTACAAATTCATAATCTATCAACTCACACAGTTAAAAATCTTTAACTGAGTCGTTACCTTGCTTATTATTTATTTATTTATTTCATAAAACGTTTTACATACATTCAGCAAAAAGCTATCAGGATATAATGTACAATAAAAACACATACAAACATATGCTACTGTACAATAGTTATAATACAACAATTACTAAAACACAAAGACCAAAAATACAGCAGAAATAAAAGCACTTACTATATACATAATAAAGAGGTGAAAAATTAAAAGCCATGCACTATGAGAAAAAGGTCTTTGCCTAGCACAAAAAGAAACAGGTCCTAGTTGGATCTTCCTGACATGACTCATCCTTAAATCTACCCACCATATCTCCGCTTGTAAGAATTCTTGAAACAGAGTCTTCTTAGGTACAAATAAAGGAATAGGTGCTTGTTCAGATGTTGTGTGTACTCCAATACATTTCACTGAATGATTTATAAATTAACACTGGTGCTTTGAAGTGGGCCAAGAAATGAACTAGGAAGTGAAGATGATGCAGTATTGGCACAACATGATCATAATACCCAATTCCAGTTAGTATTCTCGCTTCCAACATTTGACTATTGACATTTCTGGAGCATCTTAAAAGATTTCCTTAAAAACATGTGTTGTAGAAATTAAGTTGGGAGATTGTCATGGCATAATTGACTGAAACAATGCTATCTCTGTTGTGTTACACCTGAAAATGGTACAGTGGTCAAATTATTGTTGAAAATGTACCGTTGTCAAACAATCAAATCTTGATTAAGAAGAATGGGATACAAATAAGAAGTTTTAAAAAGGGATTTTTTAAGCTTTTTAAATAATATTGATTATTTGTATCCCATTCTTCTATGCTGGTATATGACAGTAAACAAGATTTGATTGATTTTTAGAATTGCCAGAAATTGAGAAATCTGCAACCTGTTGTACTTTAGATGCAGAAATTTTCCTTCTACTACAAAGTAGCCCGCATTTTGTGACTGCCCCAAACAATAACTATATGCAGTTACAACAGTGATGAAAATGTAATTTTGTGATCAATCATTTATGACCATAGCAGGTTTGTAAAGCAAAGGAAAGCTGAAGAAAGATCATAAACACATTCATAGTTTTACTTAATGACTGCTTTGCTTAATTACCAAGTTGACAGTCCCAGTTGTGGTTACTAAGCAAGGACTACCTGTGTTTAGGTCTAAATCTCCTATTTCCTCCAGTCAGTTCAAGGCAGAAGAGACGCATCTTTATTTTATCCTCATTATAGCCTTGTGAGGTAGATTACACTGAAAGACAGTACGTCATGTTACCAGATTCTCTTTACAGTTAAGGCAGAGTCCTCACTTTTATCTAACCACAGCAAAAACTTCCTTTACTTTTTTGTATCATGTTCTCATGATTAAATTTAAGTGCTGCCCCACTCACTGATATAGCGACTCTGGGTGGCTTACGACAGTAAAAAGAAAAGTATAGAAACAATTAAACCTGCTATTACAATGACAATGCTATATAAAACTAGAACCAAGAAGATGGGCAGCATGGGGATGAGATCTTCTTCTTACCCCACCAACCATTTCCAGCAGTGAGCGCCCCCCTCGGGGTCGCAAGCCAACCAGCAAAATCAGGTTTTGATACCCTTCTGGAAAGCCAGAAAGGTGAGGACAGTTCTCACTTCAAGTGGTGGAATGTTCCACAGGGCTGGAGCCATAGCAGAAAAGGCTCTTCTTCTTGACTCCACCAGCCAGAATCCCTTGACCAGCAGGGTCTGCAGCATGTCCCTTCCACTTTACTCAAGTGCGTAGGGTGGGCTATTCCCTTTGGTGCAAGTTGGCTCCTTAGATATTGTGTTCATTTTGTCCCCAGACCATAATAGTGATGGTTTTCAATTGTTCTCAGTTGCTTTGGTTTTTAAAGTAACGTTTTTACTCTAATATCAGACCATTTTAACTCTAACTTTCCATGGCTATAGTCTAGGATTCTTTACCAGCCATTCTGTTGCAGTCAGTGACTCCTAATAGTTGGAATTGACCCAGTCCTTATTGGCCCCTTTATTCCCACGTGGGCACTGCTCCTCTGCTCTAGGCCCTGAGTATGATCCTCCCTAGTCATTCTGGTTGGACAGTAGAGAAGCCATTCGTTCAAAAGGGTGCTCTCCAATCCTGTTTGGAGACCTGGATCCTTTTGAATGTGCCTACAGAAAACATGACTCCGGGAGGCAGTGCAAGACAGGGGGGCCTGGCGTAATGCAGTCCATGGGGTCGCGAAGAGTCGGACACGACTGCGCGACTGAACAACAAATTGAGTATTGTGTCTCTGCTTGAAAAACTTTCAATGGCTGCCCATTTTTACTCAGCATACAATAATTTAAGATTTGTTTTTTTAATCTTCAAAAGACCTTAATAGATTTAGGTTTGGTTATCTGATGGATTATTGATGGATAAATATTAATGGATTATTTTGTGCCCTACTTGAGACAGTGACCACACTCTGGATATGATTTTCTTGTCAGAGCAACATGACCTGGTGGGAGAACTTTCAATGTGCCCCTTGTCATGGTCGGATCACACCCTGGTGTCTTTGAGATTCTCTTGTGTTACTCCCCTCTTCAGGGAGGATGGACCTATTTATATGGTCTGCCCTCAGCAAATAATGTTCCTGAATGGGTTTCAAAGGGAGCCGGGGATGTCCCAGAGATATTGCTGCATGGTCCTGCTGAAGTCCTGATTATGTCCTGGAATCAAAGGGCAGCCAAGGCTTTGGATAGGATCACACTGTGCAGCCTCTCTCTACACACTGCATCCAATACTCCCTGTGGTTCACGGCTGAGTTACTGGTGTTGAAAAGGGGGAAGAGATGCCTGGAGTGCTGCTGGTGGAAGACTAGGGAAGAATCCAATCAAATATGAGTTAGAGTTGCTATCAAGGCATATCTTGTGGTGATAAGGGTGGTGAAATGAAATGTACTTATTTCTCCACCCTTAATTGTATCTGCAGAGTGTCATCCTTTGGCCCTGTTTAGAATCACCCAAGCCCTTCTTGGAAGGGGGAATGTGAGGGATCTTCTATAGGGCCGTGCAGAGGAATTTGCTGAACACCTGGCAGATAAAGTCGCTCAGATTCAGTCCCAGTTGGAAATCATGTGTGATGCAGGCCCACATGAGATGCCTAGGGAGGAGTCTTGCCCTGTTAATGCTGATGATTTATATATCCATCCCTGGTGATCCAAGTGTTGCTGTCTCGGCCCTGATTCGGTGTCTGGAGGCTATATGGGGGACCTGGCAAAACTGGGTGGCTTTGGGTGTCTGGGGATTTGGGCTCTGGGACATTAACATCTCTAACTCTGGATGGGGTGGCACTGGCCCAAACAGACTCAGTGCACAATTTGGGGGTTCTCCTGGACTTGCAACTCCTGCTCAAAGAGCAGATGGCAGTTGCAGCTAGGAGGGCCTTTGCATAACTTTGGGTTGTGTGCCAGCTGTGCCCTTTCCTGGACCAGGAGTCCCTATGCTCAGTCATTCATGTCCTCTTTGCTAGACTGCTGCAGTATACTCTACATGGGGCTACCCTTGAAGAGCATCTGGAGGCAGCAGCTGGTGCAGAATGCCACTGTGCAGATGATTTTAGTGGCCCATAGAATGGCCCATGTAACACCATTATTCTGCAAGCTTCATTGTCTTCCAGTTTGCTTCCAGGTGCAATTCAAAGTGTTGGTTTTGACCTTTAAAGCCATATATGGCATGGTACCAGGTTATCTAGGAATCATCTCACCCCAATAGGGATGACCTGCCCCACCAGATTCAGCAGAAGAGGCCTTCTTCAGATCCTGTCAGCCAAGGATTTTTGGCTGGCAGGGTCAAGAAGAAGAGCCTTTTCTGCTGTGGCTCTTGCCCTGTGGAACATCATGCCCCCAGAGGTGAGGTCTGCTCCCACCCTTGGAACCTTCTGAAAGCGTCTTAAGACCTGGCTCTGCCAGCTGGTTTGGAGCCCCAGTGGGAGTATGTTATCTTGGAGGTGGTCGGTGATGAATTATTGACCTCCTTCCCTGTATATATGCTTTTGTTCCTCCCCTCTCTGTCCGGCTGGTTTTTTTATTAGTATTAATTTTTATTAGTTTTAATAGTTATTTGTTTAAATTATAGTTTTATGTTTTTCTTGTAAGGCACTGAGAGTCGCTTTTGAGTTTGGTGGCATATAAATTTGATGAATACATGAAATTATTGACCTCAGCATGAGCAAGTAGAGACATTACAGTCAGCAGGAAAATCCCTATAAAATTCCCTAATTTTTCTATGTCCATTTATCATATATAACAGAGAGTTTTCTCTTATGATATCCCCAAGTTATGAAATATGCTCCTTCAGGAGTTCTGTTCAGGCCCCAAGCTCTTTCTGGTTTTAGGAAAAGAGTCAAGAGCCTCCTTCTTAGCAAGGACTTTGACATTTTAACAAGCTTAATAGTGATTTTAATGAAATTTCAGAACATTACAAGAAGTTTGTTTTGTCCACATTATACATGTATGTGTACATTTGTATATAAATTATACACAAAGAGTGTCTCCCTCCCATAAAAATATGGTGAGACATAATTTACAGAAAGCTATACCGGCTCAGTCATTGCCCAGGTCAACAAGAACCACATTAGATGTTGGAGTTCCTGGACATCTGGTGAAAAATGGGCTATAAGATTTCATTGGAGAAGGAAATGGCAATCCACCCCCGTATCTTTGACAAGAAAACCCCATTGGCAATAACAAAAGGCTAAAATATATGATGGCAGAAGATGAGTCCCTAAGGTCAGAAGGTGTCCAATACTGGGGAAGAGCGGAGGGCAATTACAAGTAGCTCCAGAAAGAATGAAGTGGCTGTGCCAAAGCCAAAAGGATGCTCCAAAGCTGTGGATATGTCTGGAGGTGAAAGGAAAGGAAACTCCAATGGTGTAAAGAACAATATTGCCTAGGAACCTGGAATGAAAGATCTATGAATCAAGGTAAACTGGATGTGGTCAAACATAAGATGACAAGATTGAACATCGACATCTTGGGAATCAGTGAACTAAAATGGACAGGAATGGGCAGGATGACCACTATATCTACAACTATGGACAAGAATCCCTTAGAAGAAATGGAGTAGACATCATAGTCAATAAAAGAGTAAGAAAAGCAGTACTATCTCAAAAACAACCAAATCCAGGGCAAGCCATTCAACATTATTATTATTTATTAAATTTGTATGCCACTGAAATCTGAAGGCTAACAACAAAAAAACAATACAATTAAAAACACTAAAATAAAATAAACCTATTAAAAACCAACCCATTAAACCAAAATAAAAAACCTGGCAGACTAGTGAGGTGGGCTAAAAGGATTTCATATGTAAAAAGCGGGGTGAGGAATCCATCAGCCACCTCCATGATGATAATGAGCCCTCCCTGGAGCCCCATGCCACCTTGCAGAGCCAGGTCTTACGGCCCTTCCAGAAGGCCATCAAGGAGGGGGCAGCCCTCAGCTTGAGGGGCAAGATGGTCCATAGGGCAGGAGCCACAGCAGAGAAGGCTCTTTTCCTGGACCCCGCCAGCCAAAATTCCTTGGCTGATGGGAACCGGAGAAGGACTCCTCTGCTGCTTCTGGTGGGTCAGGAACTCCCCATCGGGGTGACACGGTTTCTCAGATAGCCTGGTCCCATGCCATGAAGGACTTTGAAGGTCAATGTTAACACCTTGAATTGTACCCAGAAGCAGAATGGTAACCAGTGCAGCTCGCGGAACAAAGGTGTTATGTGGGCCGATCTATTGGCCCCTAAAATCATCCATGCAGCCATACTCTGCACCATCTGCAATCTCCAGATACTCTTCAAGGAAAGCCCCATGTAGAGCACATTACAGTAGTCCAGGATTGAGATGACGAGGGCATGAGTGACCGAGTGTAGGGACTCCT
>JANHZU010001386.1:275925-288837 GCA_032468055.1 Acrochordus granulatus | reverse complement strand
GACTACCTTTGCAGTGATGGTTTAACATAAGGACAGAGAAAATTACACTCATTCTGCAACTTAGACCATTCTTACCATTAAATTTTGTAATATCACCTAACATTCAGAATAGTTTACTTTTTTCTGTCACAAGCCATTCAAGGTTCAGTCAAACCCAACCCTAAAGTCTTTTGAATTGCCAAACTCTTAAGTTGGCAGAGTATCTGCCAGTGACTTCTTCCCAAGTATTTTTTTCTTATTTCCATTCTACTTTAATGCCCTGGGATTTTTTGATGTACTTCCAGCCATGTGCTAAGTGGTTCAACCCTATCTAGATCCCCATTTTATAGAAAAAAAATGCCAGCAGAAACACATTGCACTGTTTTCATTTAATGACATTGGTCCAATTATTAGACTCTGAGAAGAGTCAACAGAGACAGCCCTACCCATTTGTTCACTCCTTTATTCAGTATTCTGCATTGACCACATTACTCAAGTGTTCTCAGTTGAATTATGCATGCTCAAATGATCCCTTGCAGGATATGTCTTCAGGTCACCTAAGCTAGATTCTTTAGACAGTGGGAGAAACGAGAGTCAGTGTGTGAAATCGATGGCAGGAATGCTTCAGGCAATCAGAAACAGGCACAATTTTAGACTGTAAAGAAAACTCACTCATGTGGCCAGTCCTCAAAAGTCACAAATTGGACAATTTCCAGAGTCAAGGATGCCACATGAGGGAAAGTCCCTTTGGTTAAATATAATGCTTATAGGTAAACCTTTTGCTTGCTTGGCTGGGAAAAGTTTGACACACTTCAGTGTCCCCAAAGTCCAATATTTCAATTCCCAGACTCTTCAGCTGTCAACCCATACTTGGATACCAAAATTTCAATAGTCTGAGTCAGTGCACTGGAAAACAAATAAGAAATTGAGGAGGGGATTCTCGCTATAATCTGGAATGTAATGAGAACAATTACAAAATAGAATAAGTTGAGTTTCCCCAATCAACATGAAACCTGCAGAAACAATCAGCCTGCTTATGGGAATCAGGTGTCTCTTCTGTGTGCTTATCTTCTGAATCCCAACTCTTGGACCACAGAAGTGCTTCCTCTTTACAGGAAACAAGTGTAACCATGCAACTACCTAACAACCCTAAAACAGTGGACAGCTTACCAGCCTGATCGAATAACCCTGAATTTTCCAGGGATGGAGAGGTCGACCACAGTTGAGCCTAGTCGACATTCAGGACTAAGGGCATCCCCAGTTGGACCCCCATCAATGACCAGTGAAAGATGAGGCCAAAGCTCCTGGAATTCCTAAAGAAAAGGTATACAAGGAATTAGCTTCTAGAACCTGTTGAGTACACTTCACAGGGAATGTTGTGGAGAAAGAACGGCAGCAGCTGCAAAGAGGCCTGGAAGAAGGCAGGCAGGATTCAGGCCTGAGCAAACAATTTAAACTCTCTTCAATAGCATCATCCAAAAGCACAAGCGTGTCTAATAAACACCCTCATTTATTGAGAAATGCAATAAGGCTTGGGGTCCTCTCCTCAGGAATAGCTTGTCTCCTGGCCCCAAGTGTCCTGGGCTTCCAGAAGCTTGTAAAAATTTGGCTCTTCTGCAAGTCCTTTGAGAAGTGTGGGCTGAGAGCTCCCCGTGGCAAGTATATTGTATTGAGCGTTGCTATACACTGCAGTAGTTTTTACTGCACTGGCAGCAGCTCTTGTTTTCATAGCCCGTTTAGAACAGCTGAAGCTGCTTATCCGTGCATGACATCAATCTACGAACAAGAGTTAGGTTCAGACCAGACCCCAACCCACAAGGCTCGCCTACTCCCGCCAACCTCGGACGAACTTCTCGCAAGCCAGCCTGCCTCGCGGGTCCAACCCACGGCGGGTCGGGCCCAGAGCTGTTCTTACCATCACCGTGAGGCAGCTCGCCCTGTCGATGACGTTGGCGCTAGTTAAAGCCAGAGGAGCGCCGCAGATCCTGGCCAGCTCCCTGACGAACTGGTGGTTGGGGACACGGACGCCCACTAGCTGCACGGGGGAGAGAGATGCACTGCCGACCGAGGCTCCACTCCGGGAAGCGCCCGGCCGGCCCGCCCCGGAGAACCGGCCCGCCCCGCCGCTCACCGGCGTGAAGGGGTTCAGGTCGGCGTTGAGGACGTCTGAGCGCGGCAGAACCAGCGTCACCGGACCGGGCAGAAGATCGCGCAGCAGCTCCTCGGGCACCGGCGCGCGGCAGTACCTGTGGGGCGAGCGGGCTCAGCGCGGGCATCCTCCCCTCCTCCCCGCCGCCGCCCCCCGCACGCACGCACACACGCACCTGTGCACCTGCTCGACGTCCGCCAGGCAGATGGCCAGCGGCTTGCTGGCGGGGCGCCCCTTCAGCCGGTACAGGGCCTCGACGGCCACGGAGCTTTGCGCCAGGCAGGCCACGCCGTAGACGGTGTCGGTGGGCACCGCCACCAGCCCGCCCTTGCGCAGCGCCGCCGCCGCCGCCCGCGTCGCCTGCCCCGCGCCGCCGGCCAAGCAGACCCGTCGCTCGGCGAAAGCAGACAGAGGCCGCCCCCACGCGCCCGGCCCCGCCAGCATGGCCCGCGCCACCCGGCATCCAGGCCCTTCCGGCGCGCCTCGCGCACTTCCGGCGCGCCACCCGCCCCACCATAGAGGCGCGGCCGAGCGGCGCTTTTCCCGGCTGGCTCGTGGCTTGATCCCCGTTTCTGACCCGGGGAACGGCAGGGAGCCCGGCATGTTCGGCGATCCTCGCCGTCCCTGGCGCCTCTGCAGATCGTGAGAGAAGATGAGTTTCCGCTCAGTCTCGCAGCAGCTGAGGGACAGTAGCGGCACCGCTGGATGATCGAGGAAGCCAGAGAACAGCCACGAGTGTGACTGCGAGCTTGGTCGATTGTGGAAGAGCCTTGGATTGGGTCGCTCGTGTCAAGTCTGGAAAGCGCTCGGAAGAATGGGAGTCTCGGGCATCTCCTTGTCCGGAGGAAAGCCCTATAGTTTTTCCCTTTCTTAATGATTTGAATTCCATTTACCAAGTACATTTAAAGTGTAATAGACACGTTTTGATCAGAAATTCAATATGAAATGTCTTAGTATTATAAGCTTTTACGTGTTAGACTATGGAATAAAGGGGAGAAAATTACCAGTTCCATTTCATGAAAGTTATGTTGCAGTTTTCCTCCTTCCAAACTGTTTTATATTTACATTTTTATTGCAACACATCAGTAAGATATAAAAATTAAAGATGTATTTACACAACTGAAACCTGTAAATCTAATAGTAGCACTGACACTGTATTCAATTCCCAATTATTACTGTTTTATCTTCCGCAACAAATATTTTATTTTTAACTTGGGCATGAAAATAATGTTGCAGCGAGTACTTGTCTTCGGACAACGCTGGTTCTTCGGCTAGGAAATGGAGATGAGCACCACTCCCTAGTCAGCCATGACTGGCAGAGATACCTTTACCTTTTATTGCTACAAGCACTCTCAATACTACTTCTGTTCTGTGGTTCTTCTGTGGGGCTGTTCTGAACACCTGCTTATATTTACTCCATTCTTTGACATTTTTTTCCCACAGCATTTTTTTAAATACAGTCATGTGAAAAAGAAAGTTCACCTTCTTTCAGATCTATGGTTTTATGCATCAAGATATAGTAAAAATCATCTGGTCCTTAGCAGTTCTTAAAAGTAGGTAAATGAACAACATATTACACCATGTCATCGTTTATTTTTCAAAAGGGAAGCCAAAATGGAGAAACCATGTATTAAAACAATGGCTTGTAAAACCTTTAGCAGTAACAGCTTGAAAAAATTGTTTTCTGTATGACGATCAGTCTCTTACATTGTTGTGGAGGAATTTTGACCCACTCCTTTTTACAACATTGCTTCAGTTCATTGAGGTTTGTGGGCATTTGTTTATGCACAGCTCTCTTGAGGTCCCGCCACAGCATTTCAATCGGTTGAGGTCTGGACTTCAACTGGGCCACTGCAACACCTTGATCCTTTTCTTTTTCAGCCATTCTGTTGTAGATTTGCTGACGTGCTTGGGATCATTGTCCTGTTGCATGACCCAATGTCAGCCAAGCTTTAGCAGTCAGACGCATGGCCTCACATTTGACTCTAGCATACTTCGGTATACAGAAGAGCTCCTGGCTGACTCAGTGACTGCAAGGTGCCCAGGTCCGTGGCAACAAAACAAGCCCAAATCATCACCCCTCCACCATCATGCTTGCCTGTTGGTATGAGATTTTTGTGCTGATATGCTGTGTTTGGTTTTTGACAAACATGGCACTGTGCATTATGTACATATGTAATACGTTATGTGTTGCTGTTCATCTCAGGTCATATTTACCTACTTTTAAAAATGCTAAGGACCAGATGATTTTTACTATGTCCTGATATGTAAAACCATAGAACTCAAAGTGGGTGTATTTTCTTTTTAACATGACTGTACCTTGTCCTTAGCTCTGAAGCAACAATAGGAAATATACTAAAAGAGTAGGTAGAAAATCAGGATGAAGAAATGTTCTTGTTACTGAACATCTAGCATAATAAAGAATACTTTTTCCTATGCCAATTTTTTCCCCCTTATGTGTGACTGGAATAATGATTGCTTTTGGGGAGAGTATGAGAATTGGTAATTGAAAGTGGTATCTGAACAAAGCAGCCTTGCTAACAAGACTTTCTGTTCTGAAGATGCTGCCACACTACACCACTGATCTAGGAGACAATCCTCTTTCACTCAAACTTATAATTGATGTATATTGTGGCACCCTAATGTTGTTTTGTTTTTGTTGTACAGTCTGCACTCTCAATATGTCCTTGGAATTTCATATTTATTGTATGTAGAAGTGATTGTCTTTTTTCTAAAACAAATCCACTGAACGCTCTTTGAGAAGATGGCAGACATGGAATTCCTGGATGCGCTTCTGATGGATTTATTATATTGAAATCAGCAACCATAAATTGCTTCCTCTCTTCTCCTTGAATTTGGCCAGCATTTTCCTGCCATTTTGTTATTACGAAGCTTACAAAAAGCCTCTTCCTCTTTTTTTGCCTTTATACACACAGGGCATTTAGTGTAGGCAATCAGCCCTAATAGTTGTCATTAAGTTTGCAGTGTGGTGGCAGGAGAAGATAAATCGAACACATACGCTTCAGCAACAGCACACAGACCACTGATGGCTGCTGAGTAATGATTTTTTCCTAATTGGTGGAGAGCAGCAGCCCTAATGGATGCAGCCTCTCCGTGCATTTTCACTGCCTCTTCAATCAATAACTCTCACTGTGCCTGGCACAGAGAATTTTCTGAAAGTCCTTTGTAGTAATGGGCTTCTGTAAGTTGCATAAACTGCTGTCTCTTCCTGAGTCAGCCCTCTGTCAGGATCCTGGAACTCCAACATTTTTTTTTTTAGATCTGGTATAGGTTACCTACATTCCTAAGCAGCCCCTCTTCTAAGGAGCTAACATTACGATATGTGCACATTGCCGCTTTCAGAAGCTGCGGTATGTGCAGCCAGTGGAAGGATAGGCAGGAAGGATAGAAACTGTTTGCCGGATGGGTCTCCCTCCCCCCACTGTGTCCCCCACCCAAACAATATGCATCCACTTATATTTCAAATAATATAATTCCTTATCAGAATCAATCAGATTTTATTGGCAGCAATTCATATCCTGACAGACATCATTCATCAGAGGCAGCTTCTATTTCTAGTCTGGGCATTTGCTCTGCTCCCTGTTATCTTTTCAGGAACAATTCATAAACTCCTACAAAAATGGATTTGGAAAATCTTTAAAAATTGCATTTCCCCCCTTCCTTGTTGCATTCTTCTAGATCTGCCAAGAATTCCCTGCTAAGTAATGAATGCCCAAAAGTATTAAGTCTGTCCCCAAGGATTTACAAAAGTTCAGCTTTGGGAAAAGACTCAGCTCTGCTGTGAAATATGTTTTGTGTTTACGGAAATGTGTCTGTGCATTTTTAAAATATCCTTCCTGCCCAACCTGCCTAAGAAAATGGTATATAGTATTTCTAACACAATTCTAAAGCAACTTGTCCGACATATCATCCAGATGAGTTGGGATTGCAATTCACATAATTTGTGGTAAGCATGTCCAAAGTAGATTAACTGACTGCCATGTAAGATGCTGAATTTACTATCTCATGTTAACATTTTTGTGTTCCTGATGAACTATATTTGCATACTTTTAGACTACTAGTAGTTCTTACAGAGGTGTACCCATCTGGGAATATTTGCAGCCATTCATATTTATTTCTTATATGACTTTGGGCATCCTTTTCTAACCTGGTTTGTACCCCACTGATTTTATTGGGAATGATGAGAGTTGTCCAGAAACCTTGAATAACACTTCATTTCCCTCATTTCCCAACTCCTTCTTCCCTTCAGTTCCTTCTAAAAGCGCTAAGATCATCTCACTGACCATCAAAGTAACTTGCTTTGCTGAGTGTTTTGAAAATTTAGTGAAGTGTGCTAGGAGTTATAGTTCAGCAATATCTGAAGTGACAAATGACCACCTTCCTGCCTTAACTACAACATACATTTAAAACTGCATTTCTCTTTGACATATGCACAGTACAAAAACAGAAAAAAGGCTCCAAAGTGGTACATCTGAAATCAAAGTCACGCATCTTTGCTCATTCCAATTCACTTTTAACATTATGATCTCCACTGGTTACAGAAGCAATGCTGATATTTGAAAAAGAGGACTTGGTCACTATTGTCCATGCCTCACTCAGTTCCAGAACTGCTTTATGCAATTATCCTAAAAGTCCTTAGAATCTGAAGCTTTCGTTTAACTTGGACTTACGTAGAATTCCTCTATTATAGAATTCTTCTGTTATAGAATTATAGAATAATTATAGAATTCCTCTATTATATATCTGACAAGCAAACCAGGGGCTATATTTTTTTTTAAAAAAATGAGATAATAAATGACTATGATTTCATCATTTTTTCTTGTTACATGAAAAATATAATTTGTTGCTGACTTTTGAAGAGGCTATGAGGGATGTACTTGTAGCTCTATGTCATCAGGTCTATATATTTTGGGGCTAGAATCCCAGTGAAAAACACTGGGCTAGATGTTGGGTGACCTGGGTTTAAATCTCTGCTCATTGATTGAATAAGGATGCATCAATTGTTATTTCTTACTTTATTTACTTACTTGTTATGAGGATAACAGGAAAGAATACCATACCACGTTGGTAGTATATTTGAAATTATATTCAGGAGTTGATTAGAACAGAATTTAATATAAATATAATAAATAAATAGAATGCCCCATTTCTATGTGGGCTTATACTTATTAAAATCATCAAATTATATTCAGGAGTTAATTAGAACAGATTTTAATTTACTACTTTTTCACAAACACTTGCACACTTGAAAAGTCATCCAAATATATAATGAGTGTTACAATTATAGCACAATATAATACCTGCAAGGAAGTGAAATAATTTCATTATTACTCAGTAACAATTTATAATTATTATACATTTATAATAATTTATTAATTATTTTTACTATTACTTGTAATCAATGGTTACTATTATGATTTAAATGAAATTAGTAGCAGCAGGCCTTCCGCCACTTATAGTGTTGTGGAAGGGGGAGAGAGACCCTCCCTCTGAAGTGTCTAAACATAAGGATGCCCTTGCAAATCCTGGCAAGAATTTCTACAGAGGAATAAGCACATTAATCTTCCTCACCCTTGGGAGATCTGATTAATGTACATATTTGTCTTGTAAGACCTCAGCTTAAATACCCTGGGATGTATGGTTGAATGTAGATACTGATTTCCCACCATGATAAACTTGCAAACTCACCGCACATCTACAGGGCTGCCTGAAAGCCATCAAGTCAATGCGGGGTCTCCAATAGCAGATTCAGCTGCAACCTATCAGGTGGCCATCCTGCTTTAGCTATCTCCAGCAGAGAGAACTGGCGGTGTCAGCATTAACTATTTCTTTCCTTTAGGATGTCTTCAGTTTAAACTTGCTGTGCTAGTTTTACTTTCTTCAGTAACCACAGCTGACTCTGGGGGCTCTGAAACTCTTTCTAGACATATTTCTCTTTTTGTCCATAAAGAAAGCCAGTCTTCCCATTAATTTGAGGGGGTTTAGCTAAAGTTAGTTTTCCTTTAATTTTAATTGGGTTTGATATTGTTCTGATGTCTGATTTTTCTTTTTTTAACAACATAGAAGTTGCATTTGTTTTTGGAAGAAGAGCAATGTACAAATAAACCGCATGGTGGCTAAGCGGTTGAGATGCTGGGCTTGTCAGCTGGAAAGTTAGCTGCCCCAGTTCGGGACCCAGCCATCATGTAACAGGGTGAGCCGCCATTACTTGCTCCAGCTCCTGCCAACCTAACAGTTCAAAAGCATGTAAAAATGCAAGTAGTTAAATAAGTACTACCTTCAGTAGGAAAGATAACAACGTTCCATGTGCCTTTGGCATATAGTCATGCCAGCCACGTGACCATGGAAGTGTCTCTGGACAAACACCAGCTCTTTGGCTATGAAATGGAGATGAGCACTGCTCCCTAGAGTCAGACATGACTGGCAGGGGAAATATTTACTTTTAAAGGGTGCACAGTGGCACAAACAGTTAAGATGCTGGGCTTGTCAGCCAGAAGGTCAGCGGTGCAAGTTTGAGATCCAAGAGCCGCCACATAAAGGGGTGAGCTTCCATTGACTGCCCAGCTCCTGCCAACCTAGCAGTTTGAAAGCATGTAGGAGTGCAAGTAGATAAATAGGTACCACCTCAATGGAAAGGTAACAGTAGTCCATGCACCTCAGCATGACCATGGAAGCATCTTTGGATAATGCTGGCTCTATGGTTAGAAAACAGAGATGAGCACCAACCCCATGGGAAAACTGGCAGGGAAAACCTTTACTTTATCTTTTACAAATAAATGGGCTAATTAGTAATAGATGGAAAAAGGTATCACCATAATGACAGATCCTGGTATATAAAAACCAATTCTATCTGTAAACCATTCACAACCCAGCAATCCCAGCTCACCTTTTTTCTACTTTGTCTTTACAGTATCAATGTGCAGTGTTAGACATTTTTAGGAGACACTATCACCAATAAGCAGGCAAAGTGGCTAGAAGTCAGAACAAAGCCTGGAGACTCATACATTCCTACCTTCATCCTTTTGTACTACTCTTTCAAAACAGAATCTGCCTTCTCAAAGATCTCAGCAAGATCTAAACTGAACCAGACCTTTAGAGCTCAGGTAGCTAAGAGGCATGCAAGTTGAATATTTGATAATTACCTTATCTGCATCCCAAAATCTGAATGCCAACTCTGTTGCAACAACCTGATGACACTTGGCCTTTCATGATACTCAATCTGTGTCGCTGTTTTGTATATGGCTATATTGCAAAGCAGAAAATAAAAATATGTGGCAGTCTTTATTTGCCACAACGAAGGTTGCATATAGATATAAAAGTACTGCCTGAGAAATGTAAGATCCTTGGATAAACCACCATAGTATCGGGAACTTTGAATTCACTGCATGCATGTAGTGCATAGGGATCCAATTTATATCCCAGATTAACTTTCTGTGCACCCAAAGTATTTTCAGATAATAAACGTGATACTGTAAATTATTTCTGTGGTAGTTTGGGAACGTATCAGTAAAAAAAGATTAACATTCAGACTCAAGCTCTCCTGTCCTGACCATTTTAAAGGCAAAAATAATCAAGTCTTAATGTAAGTTGCAGTAGGTCTAAGCCTGTCATTGGCACCTACGCTTATTATCATTTCCCTTTCCTTTTAAAACCAGAGCCAAATCTTAGGGAATTACTCTTTAACAGAGAATTCCTTCACACAACATGACTGCAAAATTTGCTCTGACCCAGCTTCCATTAGCCTCAGCTCAGATGCTTCTGAGTGGAGAGGGAGTCAAAAAAAACCAAGATGACAGCCATAACCCTAAGTTGAAGCCCATTTCCTTTTCATATGTGTCATGCGTGTGATGGACATAAAAAAGAAACAATACTTTGATTGTAGAGTTGTGACTGCCATCTTGACTTTTTTTTATGTGCGCACACGCGCACGCGCGCACACCCCATAGATATTCCTGCTTCAGCGGGCTTGGAGCTTCAGCTAATTTCTGAATACATATTGGCCCTGTTTGGACAGTGCAAATGACCCAACCAAGTTGGCTCGCTTTTGCATGCCAGTAGCTCACAATATCAAATAATTCAATCAGTCATTCAGCCGCCTTGCGTCTCAGATGCAGTCATTTCCTTTCCCCATCCTTCTTTCACATTTTAATTTTTTTTTTCCTAAAAGGGACCAAAAACTGAAAAGACTTCATACACAGAATGCTTAAAGAAGCTCTGGTTTTATGACGCCTCTCTCTCTCCGACTTTGTGTTGATCACGTATATCAGAAGAACAATAATTTTCCAGTGAATAATTAGCACAACCTGAAGGAATTAGTTGATTGAAAACAAATTATTTTTAGATCCGAACATGGCTGGGTCTGTCTAAGGCTTAATTTAACCTATCTGAGGTTGGATCAGTTCATTCGCTTTGGCTTTTAATGACCTGCCTACCCCACCTCATTACACTGACCCTGTTAACCATGTTAAATGGTGTCTTTATATCATATACCAGATGTTGCATGGTTACCTTTGTTCGTTGACTGCAATGGATGTTTTCTCTTGAGAAAACAACAAATAGCTGTACATGGACTAAATATTACTTTATTTTTGTACCTCTTACGCAAAGGGCTTGTAAGGACACGGGGATTTCTTTTAATACGCCAGGGCCTTTTTCTCAATGAGTCATTTGTGACTTTGTGAACTGTGAAGAGAAAGATGCAGACCTGGTTTCCAAGCAAGAAAAATATATAAATCTCCTCATGGTACTGCTTTATTTTAATATGAACAATTACATCCTCTCCAGGGCTATCTCAGCCCATCCCTTCCCTTTTCTTTTCCGATTTTTAATTTGATTTAGCAGCTCTCCCAGCCCTTGGCCAGCCAGCAACCACAGTTCTGTACACTTCTGATGCTGTACCTCAAGGCAGGCAGCCAAGGCTATATTTAATAAAACAACCCCTTTGCCAAGAGCAGCAATGAAATGGACGGTCACCCCCGGCAGCCAGATGAAGCCAGGCTGTTGGCACTGGGACCGTGGCTTCTTGCCCAGCCCAGCACTTAGTCAGATTCCACCGCTTAAACATGCAGGCAGGCCACAAGCAGGCGGCTGAACCTCTCATCCGTGACAAGCTCATGCTTCCCAGGGAGCATCTCCAGCTCAGTGACTGCCACCCTGCCTGCAGAAATGGTGCCTCATCCACTCCAGAGAACGAGAGATGCTCATTTAAACTGGCAGCTGCCTTTTGTTTCACGATGGCAGCTGCCAACAGGAGACAAGTAGGGCAAGGCAAATGCACAATAGCAACATGCTAGGTGCAGAACCCATTACACGCTAGATTTAGAAGAAAATAGCATGCATTTGACTAAGTACGGGGTTAGTCTCATGACTTTGCTGACAGAGCTGGAACTGTAACAGAAAAACATTAGAAGCTGAAGTAAGTATTTCTCCAAAACAGACAGAAGATATTACAAAATATTGCTATGAACATGATCCAAAGTGCCAAAGTGTACTTATAAGGAGTTTCACCTTTCTAAGCAGGTACTCTGGGAAAACAAAGCAGTTTCTTCTTTCTCTGGTCAGCATTTCTTCACACAACAGTGACAGTGTTGACTCCTGGTGACTGCCTGAGCTAGTCCATGCAGTTTTCTCGGCAAGGGTTTTCAGAAGTGGTTTGCCATTGCCTCCTTCCTAGGGCTGAGAGGGTGCGACTGGCCCCAAATCACCAGCTGGCTTTGCGCCTAACGCAGGGTTAGAACTCATAGTTTTCTGTTTTCTAGCCTGGTACCTTAAGCACTATGCCAGACTTGTTCTTCTTGGCATGTTTACCTGGGAATAAATCTTATTGAAATCAGTGGAAATTGCTTCTAACTGGACAGTAGAATCAAACATAATTTCCTGTCTACAGTTTCAGGTATAACATTTTAACAATGACATATTTCAAATTTTGAAAAGCATCCAAATTTTGAGCTAAGAATTACTTTAAGTTTCGAATTATAAATAATTATAAATACTATAGAATTATTTTCATAAATACTTATTTTGTTTGCCTGAGATGTTAACAGCTTTTGCCAGGAGAAATGTGTCTGTGTGTTGTTTTTCAACAGTATTCTGGTTTTTCAGTTTTTGTTTTCAGTTTCAGTTCTTATCTTGGTATTCCATTCTTATTTTTAAAGGCACATTTTAAATTATTAATTTGTACTTTTATGATTCACATTTTCACAATGTTTTGTTTTTCTCTTGCCTTTCCATAATTATTCACTCTTAATTGGCAGCATAGGTTCTTTTAGGGGTGCTGCAGTCTCACAGATACTACATTGTGCAAGGGCAAAAATGGATGCTTCTGGAGTTGTCCAGCAGGAGTTGATCCAACTGTCACTCTTCCCAGCAAACTTAAAAACGAACCACATGCAGAATTCTGAGAGTAAAAAAAATAGTGACATAAAGAATTATTTCAGAAATGAGTCTCTGTAGCTTGAAAAGAGGAATCTTCTCTTCTGAAGTAGAAAAATGGAATTCATTAGGGTTCCTTATCTGAGTTGCAACCATCCAGATGCCTATTAAGGCAAGGGGGCACAGTGGCATGAGTGGTTAAGACACTGGGGTTGTCAGCTAGAAGGTCGGCAGCCCAAGTCTGAAACCCGAGCCATGCAACAGAGTGAGCTCCCCTTGTCTATCCCAGCTCCTGCCAACCCAGCAGTTCGAAAGCATGTAAAAATGCAAGTAGATAAATAGGTACCATCTCAGTGGGAAGGTAACAGCATCTGTGCCCCTCAGCATATAGT
>JANHZU010001386.1:218614-229760 GCA_032468055.1 Acrochordus granulatus | reverse complement strand
CAGTGGCAGATTTCACCTTCTTGGGCTCCAAGATCACTGCAGATGGTGACTGCAGCCATGAAATCAAAAGATGCTTCCTCCTTGGGGGAAAGCTTTGGCAAACCTAGATGGCATATGAAAAAGCAGAGACATCACCTTGCTGACCAAAGGTCCACATAGTCAAATCTATGGTTTTCCAAGTAGTAATGTTTGGCTGTGAGAGCTGAACCATAAGGAAGGCTGAGCATCGAAGAATTGATGCCTTCAAATTATGGTGCTGGAGAGTCCCTTGAGAATCTCCAAGCCAAAGAAATCCTTCTGACAAATTTTTCAATCTTGTGGTCTTTTGCTCCCTCATGTGACGAAGGTTACATCAGTAATAAAAATAAAAAGCCAAATCAGGTGATATTTTCATCCAATATATAATCAGAAAGCTGCTTTCTCCCACAAAGTACACTGTTCCACAGACACTGTGTAGACACTGTTCCTCTGTAGACAGAGGAATATATATAAAAACCACAAAACAGAACCACTCGTAAATCCGTAAGTTTGCGGTCAGCTTAAAAAAGAAGCAGGAGCAGCTGAAGTCCAAAAATCCAAGCTTGTTTACTTTTGCACACATGTATCCATCCCTCCTCCTCGCCATTTCCTCCATGACATCGTCCACAAAAAAGGAAGCGAGAACCTGCAAGCCGAAAGAGCCTCTTCTTCTGGCATAGAAGGCAAATAAGCCGCTAAAGGCGACAAAGACGCAGCGCGCGCACATGCTCGTGGCCAGATTCGGTTCCTCCTGGAGAAACTTCTCACTTCGGCTCTGAAGTCTGCAGGTGAAAAGCAGCTGTCTGGAGGACCAAAGGGGTTGGTTTCTCGTGCTTTCCCTGCCCGGGAAGCTCTTTGGGCTGCGAGAACAGGCAACGGCCCAGCCCCGGAGAAACTCGGTCGGGAGCTCTCCCCTCGTCGCTTCTCGGATGCCCCAAACAGTCCAGGGACAAAGCCGGCTCTTCGGCCCCAACGTGGAGATGAGTGCTGCTCCTGGAGCAGACCGGGCTGAAGGGGAAAGCGTTACCTTTGACCGGCACTGTACCGGTGAGAAAAATCTTCCTCAGTCCCACCCTGCATGTTTCATTCCTTATTTCCCGAATCTTTGGACTGTCCAAGGAGGTTCCTCTTCTAAAAAGTCGTAAGACCTGGTTGCCCTGAGCTGGGTCTCCCAGCTGGCGAATTGCCAATCGCCAGGATAAGGACGATTTTTTTTCTGAGAAGTCGTTTTATTTGTAGTACCTTTCCCTCTTTCATTGGGAAATCACAGTCTCATACCACATGGCTCTCCTGCTCTTCCTGGTGCAGCTTTGGCGGAACACAGTGTAGCGGTCTGCATCTCTAGATCTTAAACAGGAAACAATTTCAAGCAGTAAAAAATATCCCAATCAAGGAACTATCAACTCAGACAGCCAACTAATAAACAACAGTCTAATCAAGGAACTGTCAAGAACACTCCCACCACCACTGACAACGCAAGCCACTTGCCTATAAAGAATCAATCCCACTCCCTTCTGGCACTGATGATGTTATCTAGTTGGGTAATGAAACAAGCAAGGAAATAACTAAGCTCAGAGAGCCTCAAGGACCCCACAGTTCAGCACTGAGCTGTACATATTCTCTTCTATACATCTGGATCTGTTTAGGACTCAATTTACTCCCGAGGACTAAGTTGACAAGGGCAATAAACTTTTTTGAAGTTCTTATCCCATTGTAACCCCATCAGCTACTGAGTGTAGTTCTTGGGAGCAAAATTAGTAGGTAGGATCTGTTTCTTGCAAAAGTGAGTTTTTGCAAAAAGAAGTGCCTCGCCTGCTGCTGTCTGCCATGGCTGATTGGAAGGAGAGCTTCCCTGAATAAATGTGTTATTTTACTACATAATAAAGCTTTGTGTGTTATTGTATTTCTGGCATTCATTGTTCATTTTAATCTCTCGGATCTCCCCAGTGGTGGCTATTACTTCACCTTCCCATGATAGCTACAATGTACAGTGTCGTATACATCACACCAAGCAAACTCATAGAGGGAAGATATAAACCTAGCCAGGAGCTGCTCCAAGGCTGCCCAGGAGATGAAGGGCTGAGAGTGATCTTAATATTAGGTCCTCCTTCCTTCTACGGGTAGTTCTCAGGTTACGTCCAATCATTCAATGACCATTCAAAGTTATGATGGCACCTAAAAATGGATTTATGGCCAGTCCTCATACTAAGGACCACCTCGTTATCTTCATAGTCATGTGATCAAAATTCAGGTACTTGGACATTCCACACTTACAACTATTGCAGCATCCCATGGTCACATTCTCCTGCCTTACATCAACAGGGTCTGCTTCAGCTCTCCCCTTGAGAGTTTCCCCCCATCTCTATACTTTTGGCTGTTACTCCCTCTGGTTTAGTGGCTTGTCTGAACCACCATTCTCTTTCAACACCCCAAGAATGGCTCTATAGGTCAGCTACTCTGATGGGGGTGTAGAAAAGAGAAAGTGATACAAGCTGGGGAGATAAGACACCAAGGAGTTCCTTTTCTTTTCCCCAATTTCCAGGGACAGATGACAAGGCAGAAAGTGACCAGGGAAGTCCTATGAAGGGGCAGAGGAGGAACTGAAGGCCAGAGTCTCTCCATCTGGTTGGACAGAGGTCTTGCACCCTCTTCTTTAAACAGGGATCCCCTTTGTCTCCTGGGATAGGCAGATTTTCAGATCCCCTGATGACTTGTCCTTCCATCTTTGATATACAGTGGTATCTTACAAGATGTGAAACTCTCAGGACAAGCAAAAAAAATTAATAAAATTTGTTCCGCTAGATGAGCTGCGGCTCACACGACAAGCAAACTTCGCACAATAACTTGTGTGTCATCAGTCAGTGTGCTCTGTATTTCTCGTTCAGGCAGCAACCCCGTGCTAGAGTTCTGCAAACTCTACCATGTGCTTTACTCCATTGTACAGGCGGTAATCCCGTGCAAGAGTTCTGCCGACACGGCAAGCGCGCACACATGTTCTGCCGACTCTGCCACGTGATGGCAATGAGCCCCCCTCTTGTTGCATAAACAGCGTAAATTAAGTGAAAGGCATTCAAGAAATGGAACTCCCAGGACTTCAGACTCCAGATTCAATCTCCAGGCAGTCCCCTCCTCTTCCTCTCCCTCGTGCCGGGATATTCTCAAAGTGCAAGCACGTGCACACACACACAAAATAAAGCAGAAATTGTCCTTGTCCTTGCCCAAAATAAAGCAAAAATCCCCCCTCGTTGCTTCTCCCCTCCTAATACAGAGGCAAGAAGTGCTTCCAAACCACCCATGACACCTGGAATAGCTGAGGGGAAAATGGCCCTTTTGCCTTGAGGCGAAAGCGGATCCTCCAAGCCAGCATGCAGCAGCCAAGGCCAGAGCCTGCCTCGAAGCAGATCCGTAAATGCTGGTTAGTTTGCTCTATTTCTGCTTTATATCATGTGTTAATCATGGTTAATTGTTTCAGATGTTTGGGACAATCATTTCTACATAAACTTCCGTTGAAAATGATTTTTTGGTGAATATTTTTGGGGGCATGGAACGGATCGTCCGATTTTCTATTGTTTTCAATGGGAAACCTCATTTCGCTTTAAGAGCATTTCGCGCTAAGAGTGTTCTTCCGGAACAGATTAGTCTCATCTTGTGAGGCTCCACTGTAGTTAATTTGCACCAACATGCTTTGCAAAGCAACTCATTTGAATGTTTTGCTAGCCCTAATTAATTTACCTTATTAATGAAGCTGAATGGAGAAATCAACTTTCTACAAACCAAAATATTTTTTGAAAGTGTTTCAAAACACTTGGAAACACTTCGAAACACCCTTGATGCAATGGACTCATCAAGCTAGCTTCTGGTCAAGAACCAAGGGCTTGACCTGATCCTTAAGAAGTTTATTACATTTCTTACCAGACTGCTGCACTATTTTATGGTATTTGCACTGGAGTAGAAATTAGATTGCTGTAATCATGTTAAAGAATGAGGCTTCTCAAAATAAAATATTTGAATTAAAAATACTAATATTCAAAATTATGCTGATACACAGCAAATGCAAACATTTTTTTGTATTTTTTTTTCTCAAAAGGCAACTGGACTTTTATTATTTGATGTAATTGGAAAATCATCATTCCAAGGTCAGTCTCAGAGGAAAGGAGTTAATCGATCATAAGTGTACATCTAGAGCAGCTTTCTTTTTCCAGAGCTTATCTGCTGCCCTTCAAATGTATCATGGAGAGATGAATGGAGCAATAGTTCACATCTGGAAGAACACCCATTGGGGAAACTTAATGAGCAAGACAGCAAGGAATCTGAAGTTGTCAAAGCAAGATCAGCTGCCATTTGTATGTAGCAGATGATATCCAATGATAAAAGTTTGTTTCTTTGCTCTTCCTTTAATTTTAGCACAGATGTTATTGTTGTTGTTGCAATTTTTTTTGTAAATGCAAAAATCAACTATCAAGAGACATAAATAAACCATATGTCCATACATTCAAGACAATTTAAAAAACTAAGAAGGAAACAAAAAGTCCAGCGCAAACCCCACAATCACTTGCACTGATGTTACCTAGTTGGGTAATGAAATATCTACAAGCAAAAAACCAAGCTCAGAGAGCACCAAGGATTCCATAGCTTTAAAAAAGTCAGCAAAAGTGAGGGGGATGGGAAATGGGTATTCACATTTTGCAAAATACTATGTACTTTACCTTTTGTTTGGAGCTACCAACGCTGATTGTCTAGAATGGCTGCTTTCAGATTGCCCTTGCTGCCTTTGCTCTCCTTCATTTCCCCAGGACTATATTTGAAGTCACAGGAATAACAGCTCTGATAATTGGCATGCATGCACAGTCGTACACACACACAGTAAACTAAGGGGGTCACGGATGCCAATATCTCAGACTTCAGATTGCCAGGAAATACAGTATTGAACTGAAAGCCAACCTATATATAAGCCCTTAATATGAAGTACCAAGCAAAACTATATGTTTACTGAATAAGTGCCAGGGACCACAGTCGGCAGAACCTACTTATTTCCTCTTGACTCCTCTGAGTCAAGGGTTCTGTTTTAGGGAACCTATGAGAGGACACCTGCCCTTTCAAACAAAACACTGCTGTGCTTGGCTCATCTTCCCTAAATATTTGTTTTTTAGCCCAAAGAAGAAAATACGCAGGTGCCAGCTGCTGGGGAGAGAAAGCATTGTTTTGCATTCAAATGTCATGATAAGCTCTTCCAATGGGGATGTTTCGACTTGCTCACACCATTACTTCTACAGGACCCTGTGTTGTTTTCGCCTGTTAAGAGTACTACAGACACATTTTTGTGCTTTACAGGAGAGTAAATTTGCAGCGCTCTCCAGCAATTCACAGCAAACAGGAAATAATTATTTCCAGCTTTGAATATTGCAATTCTTTTGTGAGCCTCTAATAACCATGCTGCTTTTTTGACATGACACTCACTTGGCACCACTTCCATAGTATAAAAGGATTGTTTTAACAGTCTTGTGAAAACAGTAGGGGAAACTATGCATCTGAAGAAAAAGAAGCTGGGGTTGGAAGATGCAATTTCATGGCAAGGGGCTCTTTACTACAGTACTGATTTGTGAGGATTTATGCAGAATTCCAAAATGGAATTAAAATATTATACTCCACAGGTTCAGACAAGGCATTTTTTTCCATGCTGTCCACTCTTCTGGCTTGAATCTACATGACTCAAGTTCTGATTTTTTTTCCCCTTTACTACAGTTCACAGCAGACTTCATATTATACATATACTGTACTTCCTTAAGTTGGGTGATGAGACTTGATTCAAGAAAGGAATGGATAGCTTAGTTCAGTGCACCAACCAGGCAGGACATGTACAGACTCCAACAGATAGTCAGGACTGCAGAAAGAATAACTGCAGCCAGTCTGCTCTCGGTAGAGGACCTTATATTGCACAGGTCAAGAAGAGGGCGGAGAAGATACCTGCAGATTCCTCACACCCTGGACATAAATTGTTTGAACGTCTTCCTTCTGGACGGTGCTACAGGGCAGTGTATGCCAAAACAACCAGACACAGGGGCCGTTTCTTCCTTCCTGCCATCATTCTGCTGAATACTTAGCGCATGCTGTATGACAGAACACAGTAATGACTATACTGCAGGAAATTTTAAATTAATCTGAAAGTTCTGTCTAATGTGTTTGCACAAGGATCAATAGATTGTAGTTCTAATTTTACTTCCCTTTTCTACTGGCTGCACATTCTTGATCCACATTTATTTGAATATATACATCTTGTTTTATTTTATGTTACTGTATTATTTACTGTTGTCTTGCAAGGACACTGAGAGCTTCTGTAAAGGTAAAATTTTCCTCTGCTACTCATGGCTGACTCTAGGGCGTGGTGCTCATCTCCATTGTCTGAAGACACTCCCTTGGTCATGTGGCCAGCATGACTATATGCCAAAGCTCATGGACGTTGTTACCTTTCCACCAAAGGTGGTACTTATTTATCTACTTGCATTTTTAAACACTTTTGAACTGTTGCCAGAGTCAGATTCCTTTGCCAATAAAATATCTGTATCTGTACTTATTGGGTTCTATCTGTAAAATTACTGGAGCCAACCATTACAATTTCTCATTCTGACTTGAATAATTTTGCATCAGCTTTTAAAGTTGTCTCTCTAAAAAGGAGAGAGTATGTGTGGGGATACAGCATCTTCTTAAGAAAAAGTAAGACTAAATGAATATCCATATATGCATATCTATATATATGTGTGTGTGACATCACATTTTTTAAAAAAAGGTAAGAGAAGAACAATGGCTCTGGACTCTTTATAAGATTACATTTTTTTAGATTCGGTTTACTTGTAATCAAAAGGGATCCATCTGAGGAAAACAAGAAGTTTCTGTAAATTTCAAAAAGCAATTTATTCTCTTATTTATACTCCAAAGAGCAAAAAGCAATTGATCAGGACTAGAAAAAAAAAACCTTAGGGTCATATGCAGGCCAGCTAGCCCCTTCTTTTTGTGGCCCCAGAAAAAGTATTGCAGAAAAAGTGGAATCTATTTTATTTTTTATATTTTATTTGAATTTTTAGAAGAAAGGGAATTACATGGAGAAAAACCTGAAAACGCCCCCTACATTTGGGAGTGTGCCTTTGACCTGCAGTAGAAAGCCTTGTGTAGCTCTTCAGCTGATATAAGTTACCCACTCCCGCCATGGCCAATTTAAGGAATCTGGGAGTGCAATGTATACATTGAAAGCCACATCCTTTCCCCTGTCCTAATTTATGGTTGTGGGCAGATTCCTGCAAAATTAGATGTTAAAGCTATGTAGTGAAGACAGAGAATAAACATTAAAGCAGAATTAATATTGTAGAAATATATTATGTATAAAATATAAATACTACTTTTATTAGGAATTCAAATTCTTTATAGAAAGAAATTGCATTTAAGTTTGAAATAATTATTTTGTTTTCTGTCCTTTATATTTTTCCAAAAATGTTACAGAAAACTGTCTGTTCCAGTTAACAAAGAAAAGAAAATAACCTCATCAACGTGAGAGTCTTCCTACCTCTAGAATACCTAGGTGCCCGTTTTTTCCAATCCTCCGCTTCCTGTCTTTTAATCAATTATCCTTCTATCGACCTACAGGTTTCAGCTTCCAGAATTCCCTAGCCAATTATGTCATCTTGACAATTCTGGGAGCTGTTGTGCACATAGCTTGAAGTTGCCAAGTTTGAAAAACACTGATCTATGAGAAAACCCACTGTCTTAACCCACCACTAGTGAACCTCCCCAAGAATCTTTGTCAAAAGCTCTTCCAGGGTCCAAAGATCCTGTATCAACTGGATCATCATCTCTCCCCATAGGGCAGTTCACTCTCAAATTGGCAGGGTAGCCAACTCCTCGGTCTCTCCTCATAGCCCTTCCTCAATCCTAAGAGGCAGGTGGGAGAGCTCTGGTCTGGGCGGCAGTAGTACCACTGGACATTGGCTAGACTGACAGCAGAAAGAATGACAGTGGCTTAAATAAAGTAGGATAGGACAAAAGAAGACAAGTGTTGAGAAGCAATTGAAAAAAAATACAAGTAACTCATCTCCAAGGGGGGGGAAACATAATAAGAGTCTTGTTAGAGATGCACTGACCAAATCCATAAGGGCTAATATTGATATGGATGCAATTTTCGAGCATTGCTTATCAGACTTTTCTTGTCTACAAAATTTTCCCAAACACCTTTTTCCTTAGTATTTCAATCTATCTCACCATGACCCAGAGTGGAGAATCCTCTCTACTTCTTATTATGCATGCTTTTGGCCATGATGAATAAAATAAACTCTTTCATTTGGACATTCTGGATGAATTAAATAATCAGCGTCATTCCCAGCTTGGAACTCTATACAGAATGCTATAGCACACCTCTGACTTTACATACATTCTGATTAGCAATATACTTTTCTCCAGAACATAAAAATGTCAGTCTCTTTTCTCTGCCCACCCCCTCACATGCACACACACACATACATTTATGTCACAACACATATAATACTTTTTCTGTTTTCTCCCCATTTCCCCCTCACTTATACACACATATGATTTGGCTACCAAAATTGGACTGCAAAAATCTGGGGGCAGCCCAGATCTGGTGTTTCAAGCTTCTGTGTCACAATCCATACAAAAATTAGGACAGATTTTCCTTGCTCTGAGCTATGGTGGGCCCAGGGCAAGCAAACTAGATTATGTACATATTGTCCAGCAGGCAACAAGAAGCAACATACCTCCATGTCTCTCCTTAAGGGCCAGCTGCAAGACCAAAGTGCATTTCTTTCCCAGTCTGTATAGCAGCACAGCCTTGCTATCAGGGATGCAGACATTTGCACAGTTGCTAGCTCAGTCAGTTATGAAAGGAGTTTAGGTTAGGAGTCAGCAGATGGTTGCAAGCAGGGGACTACTGTAGAGAGACAGTACAGAAAGGGAGGGAGACTGTGTTGAAATACTCCCTTTTTTTCTGGAGCCTAATGAAACTTCATGCACTGCAATCCACTTTAATTGCCCTGACTCCTAGATTCAATAAATAGCCAAAGAATAATCCAAGTTTACATCGATGTGTTTAGGATATCAATACCAGGCCAGATAGATGAAATATGGTGCTAAATGTTTAGAACACAGATCAGTGTAAGCATATCTCAACTTTCTCTAATCAGATGGATTGCAACCTTAATTTTCCCAAATCAGGACAAATATCATGCTCGCTGGGAAATTATGGGAATTAATCTCCACAGTTTAGAATAGCAGTATATATCGTCACAGGGGCCTCTTAATGCAACATTTCCAGTCTTAGTGCTATTCAAATATATTGACAACAGGATCATAGCATAAGGTTAAGGATGAAATTCAGTTTCATTGGAAGACAAAATATTAGATAAAGCCTTTTTAAAATATTACTGTGCATTTGTTACATCCTAATTTTAATTTAGGCTTTTTTAAAAAACAGCAAATTGAAGGATGATTTTCAATTTTCGACACATAAATTACCATACTAGTTCAGCTTCTGCCATAGTTACTTTGTGAACAGTGCATAGTCACTGCTCTTCTACTGCAAAATTAAAGCTTATGACAGATAAAAGAGGGGCACTGTCTTCTTCTCTAACTGTTCTAAGAGCAAAGGATTTCTTTACATCATTTCAAAGACTGTTTCTAGACGACAATTACCTGAATGGGAAACTGGGCCTTCCAGCCACCGCTGTCTAAGTCCATTAGCCAAGTAGACAAAGGAGAGCATGGAATGCTTTGCAGAATTCAAATCAATCTATAGAAGTGGAATAAGAGGGACACAGGATTTGCTATTCAGAGCAAGTTACTCTCATCATCATGAAGCAATAAAAAGCCAGACAAAGAAATACTAGAACCAAAGTCAAACATTCAAGCTGAATCAAGAAGAAAATCAAGCCAATTGAAAGCTGGTAGACTGAAAAATCAAGGTAAAAAAGACTGAGTTTGATACCAAACAGGAAAAATAAAATTAGTATGGCTGAGGGAAAGATCATCACTTCACATTCAGGTGAAGATGAAACCTGATCTAAAGCTGACATTCATATAATTGTCTTCCAAATCTGGTGCTTTTAGGGGATCACAAGTCCCAGAATTTTCAATTTTCAAGAAATCTACATATTGTAGATCAAATGCAAAGCACCAACTAGAGAAAGACTGACATATGGCTCAAGAGAAATCCAAGAAGATAACCACATCTCATCTGCTGGCCTCCAAGTGAGTGCTCTTCTTTGTGGCAATATGATCACAATTGGCTGGCTTTGCCTTATTTAAGAAACAAATATAATCTTCAACTGGCCATATACCCACAAATACCAAAGTGGAAAGAAAGTTTCAGTCATGTAGATCAGGGATATCCAACCTTGGAAACTTTAAGATGTGTGGACTTCAATTACCAGCTGGCTGAAGAATTCTGGCGGTTGAAGTCCACACATCTTAAAGTTGCCATAGCTGGACATGCTTGGTGTAAATTAAAGAATTTCACTGTTGTGGATTGGAAACATAGGTTGCATTTTTTATCTGACTCTTAACTTATTATAACTCTTTCCTTTCTTATCATTAGGTTGCTGTAGGCATACCATTACCTTTTAACTTCAATCTTCCAATTTTCAATATGGGTACAAAATAACATTTATTTAATATAACAATGTTCCTTAATCAGGATCCCCTAAAGGAATATGAAGTCAAGTGGGCCTTAGGAAAGATTACTAACAACAAAGCTAGCAGTGGTGATGGTATTCCAGATGAACTACTGAAAATCCTAAAAGATGATGCTGTTAAATTTGGAAAACTCAGCAGTGGCTGCAGGACTGGTGGTCAGTTTACATTCCAACCCCAAAGAAGGACAGTGCCAAAGAATATTCAAACTACCGTACAATTGCACTCACTTCACACTCTAGCAAGGTTATACTCAAAATACTACAACCTAGGCTTCAGCAGTATATGAACCGAGAACTACCATATGTAGAAGCTGGGTATTGAAGAGGCAGGGGAACTAGAGATCAAATGGTCAACATTTGCTGGATCATGGAAAAAGCGAGGGAATTCCAGAAAAACATCTATTTCTGCTTCATTGACTATGCTAAAGCCTTTGACT
>JANHZU010001386.1:203354-218514 GCA_032468055.1 Acrochordus granulatus | reverse complement strand
TTGAGAAAGCCTTTTAGATTAAAGGCGAAACGTCTTCGACTTGAGAAAAATCCAGTCCAGATGCCTGTTTTTTAAACGTTGTTGCCATGCAATTACCCTGGACGAGTGAGAGTCTTCACAGACTTATTGGAAAAGACTGTGATGCTGTGAAAAACTGAAGGCAAAAGAGAAGGGGACAGCAAAGGATGACATAGTTAGCCAGCATCATAGATGTAATGGGCAGGGATTTGGGCAGACTCCACGAGGCAGTGCAGGACAGGGAGGCCTGATGTGCTGGGGTCCATGGGGTTGCAAGGAGTCGGACACATCTGGGCAACCGAACAGCAATCTGATCTGTTAAGGCTAAAAATTCAATCACCCTCCAATTCGTAGGAACACACTATATAAAGAAATGCTATTTAGAACACCTGGAAACGATACACAAGAATAATTCTTAAGTAAATCAAAATGGTTGTGATGTGTCATAATCCAAAAATTGCATGCGCTTTCTGCCAGGGCTCCACGGAAAGTATTAAATCTTCTCATTTGGTTCTCCTCCAGGGACTGCAGCTCTTCCTCCTTTAAATATTGCATTCTCACCACTGTCCTCAGTATTATTTTGGCCCCACCGGTTCCTCTGCCAAGGAGAACTACTCCTCTGTAGACTTGCCCTAAATATAGGGAGCGTGCAAAGCAGTCTTCGAAATGTCAAAACCCGCTCTTGTAGGCTAACTCCTTCCACGTGGACAGCTGAAGCAGCAGCGCAGGAGGGCTGGAAAGGCGAACCGAGGCAAACCGGCGCGGAGGCGAGCGCGAGAAGAGGCTGCGCTCCTTTCTTTCTCCGCTTAGCGGCCGCTTCCTCTTCCTTGCCACGGGCCTGGATCGGGATTCTGACGTCCGTGGCCATCCCGGTCCCGAGAGGCTGGAGGGCCCGTTCGTTTCACGCGGCCGAGACAGCCGCGGCAGCAGCTCGAATTTCCCCGCAGAGCGGCCGGATGCGCTATTTCCACCTTCAGCAGCTGCGGATCTGTTTCTGGGATGGCGGCTGCGCTTCCCAGCTGACACAGACCTGGGAAACAATCAAAAGTAATTGAAGCAGAAGCGATTCTGCCATCAACCGATTAGGTCGCGGGAGCCAGGAGAATGCAGCGTCTCGCTCCCGAAGACCGGCGCGGCCCGAGAGCGTCTCGTGTGTGTTATTACTTTTCGCCTGAAAACTCGGTTAGAAGGAGAAGCTCGCTTATTCGTTCCTGGGAGCGGGGTGACGAATGGAAGCAGTGGGGAACTCGTTTTCCTTCTGGGGAGCAAAGCAGACACCCGCTGCCGAAATGTGACAGTGAGATCGCTGTCCTCCCTCCCAGCGACGGTTCCGCTCCTCCGCAGCGCGAGGCCTTTGCTGGGGCCGTTCGTTTTCCTCCGCGCCGGGAGACCTTTCGCGCTGCCCTCCGGCCCGCCCGCTCTTCTGCCTCTCCCCCTTGGAGCGGCTGCCACGATTCAGTGGCGTACCAGTCCCGTACAAGTCAGCCGAGCCTGGGGCTGATCGCCGCGGGAGAGGCTGTCTGCGGAGGCGGGCTGCTCTTGCCGGCTAATCGAGGGCTCCCTGTTGCGGGGGGATGCACTCTCCTCCTCTCGCCGCTCCGCAGGTGCGCAGCCTTGTGATTTCCTTCCTAGTCAACTTTCACGGGGATTTCGCAATGGATTTTCATTGCTTCATCTTCACTCACTGAACCAGGAAAGCAGAATTTAAGCTGATCTTGTACAAAGGGGAATAACTGACAAAGTTAGGGGGAAAACCCAAGATGCTGCCTCTGATCAACTGTCTTCTGAAGATTAAAAAAAGTCTCGCGTTCATCCACCGCTCTGACCGCCTTCTGGGGTCTAGCAGTCACTGCCAGGAGAGTTGGCAGGCCAAAACATTTGGGTACCTGCACTCTGTTTAAATCCAAACCATACACAGTGGCTTTCCATGCTTCTGCTCCCCCTATTTTGTCTCATGGAGGACTGGTATCCAGTCCCCAAATTTCCAGTGAATCCTTCTCTAGCATGCCAAGATCAGTGGGTCATGAAAGTCAGGAACAGCTTTGGAAGGCTTTGCCTTTAAAACAGAAAATGTTAAAGATGGTCCTCATTGCTCTTTTTTTACTTTACTGGCTCCAGTTCTGGTAGAGACAATACCAGAAGGATGCTGAGGAACAGGAAAAAGAGGGGCTTGGAGGCTAAAGCTAAGGAAGAATATTTAAAGGAAGAGGACATCTTTAGCTCTTCTTAAAGGAGAGAAGGCAAAGGGGAGACATGATAGTCTCCCAATACTCAAAGGACTCTCACAGAAATTGACATTGCTGCCCTGCCATGCCTCTGATTTATCAAATACACTAAGCTGTTCTTGTGGAATGGGCTGAGCCACACTAGGGAGTCTTCATCGAAAATACACCGAGGCCAAGCACATCCTATACTTTTCAATGGAAGCCTCTTCCCAAGACATTTGCAAAGCATTATGTTCTGAACTGATTGGTAAATTACTATTTTGGTTTATATTTGAGTCTCTAATGTTGGTCTTTCCTTGCAGAGTTACAGTCAAGTTGAAGGTTCTTTGCTGAGAATTCTCTGCATAAATTACCTTAGAGAGGGATGTGGTCAAGTAAAAGCACTATAATGGCTTCTCCTTGGCTCAGAAACTGATGATTCCACTTGAAAATATGTCAGAACGTATTGCTTTGTATTTTAGGAAAACAAGATAATTTCAGGAACTTTTTTAAAAAAGTAAGCAGAATTTTATTTATAGTGTGCTTCTGGTATTTTGAAATGACTGATTTAAAATCTAAAATGAATTGAAAAAATAATTCAGGTTTGCCCTGAATGAAGACCTCATTTAATTTTCTTTTTAAAACCACACGGAAATATTTTGTAAAAATTGAGCATTGTCCAAATTTTTAACAGATACAAAGAAGAGAAACCACAAGGAAGGTACTGTAAACTTTTATTAATCAGCAGCATCATAAAGCTAAGGAAGATATATATATATATGAATACTGAATTCATTCAAAGACTTCATTGTCATTATAATATTGAGGTATATATGTGAACATGTGAATTGGTGTGCAAAACTTACTGGCAGGCAAAAAAGGAACAAGAGCCATTGTTCTTGATGATGTGGAAACCTCTGATCTGAGTACTTAAAATCTCTCTCAAATTATTATACTGAATAGTTGCAGATTCAAGTAATTATTGCTTCAATTGTATGTGCTTGGAACTGTTCAGCTTCTCTAACCTTTTGCTCTCTCCAGGTGCACTAGATAAATGTTTTATTAGAATTTCTAGAATTCCCAGCCACTGAGAGTTCAAAGCTGTCTGGAAGGTTTGGGGAAGTTTGTTACATTCAGTCTAGGAATTGTGTTCACCCTAATTTCTTGTGAGGATGATTTGTTCCTATATTTATATAGATTGCCAAATCTGACTATGAACAGGAACATCATAAGGAAAAATGTTTCCTTTTCTTGATTCTTAACATATCTTTGACCTGTAGTGAATGTCTTTTATGATGAATTATTTCAGTTCCAGAAATCATTCTGTCTGATGTGTTGAACTATTAAAGTACAGGTTTTGAGGAACATACATAATCTTTCCAGGATTATCAGTGACTAGCACTGTTTTTTCCACTATTACATTTAATAAAGATTTGTAGATGTATTGTGAAAGTTACCTTTCTGTATCTATATCTAACTCTATATAGTATCTCTCAAAATAAAATCTGACTGGGACCACCAGAAGTTCTTTTATCAAATTCATAAGGCATCTATCTATCTACCTTCCTTATATATGTTCAAGTTAGTCCTCACAACTATACAGGTTAAGTTTCAAGGGGATAACAAAACTTCTGTGGAAGCCAACCTTTTTCTGCACCCATTTCCAAAAAGAAAAAACAATGGAGGAAGAATTTTAAGGAAAAAACTCAATCATCATAATTTTTAAAATCCTCTGTATGAAATACAGTGGGTTTTTTCTCTCTTCTGGCATTGTGAAAGTTGTTATTCTCCTCATAATCCCTCCCCATATGTATTGTTGTAAAATTCTATTGTTCCTTTGAATTGAATTCAATTCCTGCTTCATTCCTCAAATGCCTTTCTTCTATTTTGAACTCCTTCACTTTGATCACCTTCCTTCTCTCCCTTTATCTCTGTCTGTTGCTCACATTTTCTTCTTTTTATTGACTTTCTTTTTCTTATTACATTATTTAATTTGCCTTTGGCTATCCTTTTCTTTATAGTCACATCTCCCATATCCTAGTTATCCCCTTATACCTCACCCTAACCCTTTCCTGTCTTTCAGCAACAGAAGCAGAGAATGCATGTTGTTGTTCAGTTGCTCAATCTTGTCTGACTCTTCTCAGTCCCATGGACCTCAGCATGCCAGGGCTTCCTGTCCTGCACTGCCTCCCGGAGTCTGCCCAAATCCACTCCCTTTACATCTACAATGCTATCTAACTATCTCATCCTCTGCCATCTCCTTTTGCCTTCAATCTTTCCCAGCATTTCAGTCTTTTTTCTCATGAGTCCTCTCTTCACATTGTGTAACCAAAGTATTTGAGCTTCAGCTTCAGTATCTATCCTTCCAGTGAACAATCAGGGTTGACGTCCTGTACGATTGACTGGTTTGATCTCCTTGCAGTCCAAGTGATTCTCCAGTACCACAATTCAAAGGCATCAATTCTTCGACGCTCAGCCTTCCTTATGGTCCAACTCTCACAGTGATACATTACTACTGGGAAAACCATAGCCTTGACGATTTGGATCTTTGTCAGCAAGGTGGTGTCCCTGCTTTTTAATATGCTATCTAGGTTTGCCATAGCTTTTCTACTAAGGAGCAGGCGTCTTTTAATTTCATGGCTGGAGTCACCATCTGCAGTGATCTTGGAGCCCAAGAAGGTGAAATCTGCCACTGCTTCCATTTCCTTCCCTTCTACTTATCAGAAAGTTATGGGACCAGTTGCCTTGATCTTAGTTTTTTTAATACTGAATATCAAGCCAGCTTTTGCACTCCTCTTTCATCCTCATCAAGAGGCTTTTTAGTTCCTCTTCACTTTCTGCCATTAGAGTGGTACAGTCTACATATCTGAGGTTGTTGCTATTTCTCCTGGCAATCTTAATTCCAGCTGGTGATTCATCCAGCCCGGCATTTCGCATGATGTATTTTGCATATAAGTTAAAGAAGCAAAATGACAGTATACAGCCTTGTCATACTGCTTTCTCAATTTTGAACCAATCCGTTGTTCCATGTCTGGTTCTAACTGTTGCTTCCTGACCAGCATACAGGTTTCTCAGGAGACAGGTAAGGTGGTCCAGCACTTCCATCTCTTTAAGAATGTACCACTCACACAATCAAAGGCTTTAATATAGTCAATGAAGCAGAAGTAGATGTTTTTCTGGAACTCCCTTGCTTTCTCCATGTTCCAGCAAATGTTGGCAATTTGATCTCTAGTTCCTCTGCCTCTGTGAAACACAGCTTGCACTTCTGCTAGTTCTCAGTTCACATACTGCTGAAGCCTAGGTTGTAGTATTTTGAGCATAACCTTGCTAGCATGTGAAATGAGTGCAATTGTATGGTAGTTTGAACATTCTTTGACCCTGCCTTTCTTTGGGGTTGGAATGTAAACTGACATTTTTCAATCCTGTAGCCACTGTTGAGTTTTCCAAATGTGTTGGCATATTGAGTGCAACACTTTAACAGCATCATCTTTTAGGATTTTCAGTAGTTCAGCTGGAATACTGTCACCTCTGCTAGCTTTGTTGTTAAAGAATGCATGGATACACCCATTTGCTAGTCAAGCAGTCCTTTGACTTCAAAGCCAATTCCTTAAAATAATTAGATGTGGAATGGTTAATGGAAATTTTGGAGCTGCCATTTTGCTTCCTGGTCATTTCTTCACACCAGGTTCTTGGGAAAGAAGTGTTGCAAATACATGTCCAGTTCTATCCCATTATGAAGTGAAAGTACTGATTGATGGCATATAAGCATCTATGATCCATTCTTCCTTTCCTTTTTAGCCTGAATTGCATTTCCAGGTCATACCAGTTTGTGGCAAAGCACATTATGATAAGAAGTTCCAGGTACTTTTCTTTTCAGATTTCTCTTTGGATAGCAAGGAAAGGAAAAAAATTAATTAAAATGTTTTATTTTTTGTACTTTGTTTTCTTTTAATAAAGAATGAAAGCAGCTGCTGGAACATAAAATCAGGAGTAGGGAAGAGTGAAATTGTGAAAGGGGAGGAGAGTTAATCCTTTTCCTTCCTGCCATTTGTCCACTTAAAATCACACCCTTCACACTACAAACTGCGTTTTCATGCAGGGCGAGGAATGTTTATCTTTTCCCGATGGGAAATAGAGCAAGTGAAAAGAGAACTTGAGCATAGCAAGAATGTAATATAATAGTTTTAAAAATCTATCATCTCTCAGATAGATATGTGCTATCATTAACAGATTGTTAAGAGCGAGATAAATGTTACTAGATTCATTGCTTTTTGCAAGCATTGTTTACGTTCCCCACATTTCAATAAAAGCAGCACCTAATCAGCTGCTTTAATTTAATCAGGATTTAAAGACAATCTAATTTAATCAGGATTTAAAATTGTAGATGCTTTGACTGACAGCCAAGCAGGTGAGTCCTGGTTGCAGAGGGAACAGCTGGGAAATCTGTTGTAGTTTACATTGGGAAGTCCAAAAACATCTCAGAAACAGGCAATGGGGAATCCCCATATATGACACTTGGGTTCACATTGAGCTTGAAGGCAATTTACTCCCATTGTATGATCCCTGGAATATTCACAGATCATGCTGTCAAAATGTGGTGATCATTATTTTGGTCTTCTCTCTTGGTGACATCACTTCATTACACAACCTAGAGATGTCGGTACATACCTACAGGCATAGTCCCTTTTCCCAAAAATTATCAACCTTTTGTTTGGACCGTTTCACCTATTTGCTCTGTTGCTGAATAACCTAAATAATTAAAACGGCAGCAAGGCTCCAGGGTTCACAATCCATATATTATCAGTTAGGATGATAAGTGGGAAAGAAAAGATGATTTTGAGAGATACTCCAGTGGAGAGAAACTATAAAGCTGCACTATTCATAAACTGGCAAAAGCTTCTGTTCAAGCATGCTTACACCATATTCCAGTGATGCAAATATTTTTCTTCCATAATTTTCCAGTAGCATTTTGTATGCTGATCAGTGGACTTTTAATCCTGGGTTCAAGATAAAACTCATATTTCTTTGCCCTCAGGCCACATGATAGTTACAGACATGACATTCAACTAAAAATACCACTGGGCCATCTGCCTTGTGCATTACCATCCCCAGGAAATTATCCAAGGAGCAAAACAGAATTGTGCATCAGCTTGCATTTGTGGCAGTATAGAAGAGTGACAAATGAGCAGCAGGACAAAAAATCAGGGCAGGAGGGAGGAAAGCCATGGGAAATTTATGGGAAATCACAAAATGAATTTCAGTGTCATTTTTAACTTTGCTTGTGCAACTAAAATGATCAAGCTGGGGATATGGGAGTTTTAGGTGGCCTCCATTGCCATATTTTTGATTATGAATTGTACTGCATCACCTACTTTTACTTCCTTTAATGATGCATTGCTTTTTTTCCAGCCACTCTGCAACAAGGTTGAAGAGGGAGAGGAAGAGAGGCAGACCACACTAGTCAGACAGAGATAACTCTCATTCACACTGATGACACCACTGTGTTATTTTTCATCCCTCCTCTGACCTTAAAGATCAGAAGCCCCTGACCACACCGTCTAGGCAGGAAAAAAAAATCTAGTTGGATTGGCAGACTGGGAGAGAGAGGCAACTATAGGCATTCAGAAAGGAGCTGTCAGACTTGATTATTAATATCCCACTGTTAATATTTAATGTCATAAAACTGCAGTTCCCTCCACAGCAAAATCATCAGACATGCAGGGGTCATACCAAGTGGAATTCTTTAGGCGGGAGATTCAGGGTCCCTGTTCTGCCGCTTCATGCCAAGACTGCTAAGATGTGCTAAATGGAGATAAGATGATGGGGAGACAAATAAAGCACATGTAATAAATAATTGGATGGGAATAAAAGAAAGACATGTTTCCTTGCCTTTGGGGAAAGCAACTCATCACTTCGAACTCCACATTCTTCTTGTAAATTACTTCCTTTATACAAAATCCTTTACAATATTTATACAAAAATCACACGTGTGTTTTTAAGCATGGTTCACAGTACCATGTGTAACTCCTCTTCTTCCACTGCTTGCTCACCACTCTACTACTTCCTCCTTTATCCCCCAACTCTATGAAATGCACAAAGTGACAGAAACGTTTATGAGTTCTCATGATGCCACTTCCTTTTGCCCCTCTTCTCTAGTTTTGGAAATACTGACACTTTTAAGAGAAAGTTTTGTCATTTTGTTTCATGGTATCTTATCAGAGTTATATTACACATGATATGCTTCAGATATGATAATCCCATAGTCGTACAAAAGGTATGCTTAATCTGTGAAATTGGCATGAATATTTTGGATGGCAGAAAAGTGAAATTAAAGCATGCACTCTTTAAGGCTATTTCTTGTTTTTACAACAATGATGTAAAAGGGGCAATTATAATTTTTTCATGTTACCCGTTCAGCAAAGATTGCTCTACAGTTAGTATCTTTACAATAACATACGTACAGATTAATTAAGGAAACTGTATCTATGTAAGTAAGTAAGGTCTAACGAAAAGTTTCTGAACAAGGAGAAAAAGAAAGAAATCATTTAAAATGGGTGCAGTTCTATGGAAAAAAAGGTGAATGAAGAATAAAAACATTGCTTCTGATGCCATACCTTAGTTCACAGATGACACCAATACAACTAAGGAGAATAATTATACTCACCTTCCTGCATGATCTTGGTCTAAAAATTGGTACATTTAAAAGGCAGTTCTGTCTTTCACGCACACAGAGCAAAGGTGAGGACAGACTCAAACAATATGGGAGTTTAAGGAGTAAGTCCAGCTTAATTCAATGGGACTTTCAAGGAAATGTGATGAACATCTGCTTTCTATAGAGAATGTCCATAAATGCCCCTGATGATCTAAACCCAGCCTCCCACGCAATTGTTTTCAGGATGAATCCCAATCGCCCTGCTTTTGTCCCCCTTGATGCTGGCTTTTGAGACATCAAAGAGACATTGACATAGTAAAGAAGAGATTGTTACAAACTGAGTGCAGTTCACAGTTCCAAATCCTTTTTGGGTGGGGAGATATTCAAACCTACCTCATAAAAGGTGGGGAAGTAACAATAACATGATGCATCAAGAAAAAACCTCATTCACATACTTGGTTTTGTCTTCAGACAGGAGGCTGAAAAGTTGCTGCTGCTGCGCAGCTGAAGCCTTTGTTTTCCAGGCAGGGAGAGGAAAGAAATGCATTTGCTTCTATTTCAGTGGGTGCTGGGATGCACATCTGAAAGGAAGCTGCCAATTTTTTGGTTTAAAGAAAGGTTTTATGCAAGTACCAGGGAAGTTGCTTTCCTCTCGTACAGAGGCTGAGCGGCGCATCACCTTCCTTGGTTTAATGCCCAGGAGCCTCAATTCACTTCACAGTATCGGGTCTTTCCTGTTTGCTGAATGCTCTGCTTTGCCATTGAAACTGCCTTTCAGCTTTCATCCCCTTAAAACATTTCTCCTCTGGGCACAGATTCAGCTCCAGTTTCAAAAGCTCTCACAGTAATTGAGGGGAGAGTGCTAAATGGAATAGAAGTTGAATATTATAATGGAAGTATATTAAAACTTTCCCATAATATGCAACGGTTATGTTAAACTTTCTATCTGCCATCTTATTCTGGAACATCACATATAGCAAGACAGGGGATTGCAGCTTCTCATGAGCCAATAGTTCATTCTTGGACTGCCATGCTGGACAACAGTCTTTGGAACACTTCAGACAAAGCAGAACGCTCCAGATGTATGTTTAATAATCCCTGGGATGTTTCCAATTGCCCAAAACCTTGTATCTTTTGTTCTTACATGACCTGTTTTTATTCACTGCTATCCCCATTGTTACACTGGAACTGAGTGCATGAATGAAAAAATTGCCCACAGATAATATTTTATTGGTGTTTTAATGGGAGGTGAATTCAGCAGACTCCAGTGTGAAAATATAAAGTCATTCCAGCTTACAGAAAGTGAGAAACTCTGAGCAAGTCTGCAAATAGGAGCAACAGGATTACTTCTCTAGGTAATTATAATAAATATTTACTATAATGCAAAACCCCTAAAATTTTGAACTCAGAATTAAACCAAGGACATGCCCTTTAACTATCCCATTTTATTGCCTGAACCACTAGGGAGCTCAGCATACTTAGATTTGCAAATGAAGTGTTTGATATTGGCTGGGACATTAAATTACTTATCCAGTACTATAAAATGCATGGGTATAGTATATCATCCTTCCAGAAAAATTTCATCTCACCGTTTCCCAGTTAAGTCTTCCAACAAATTTCACATTGTAACACAAAGCACATTAAAGCTTGAGGGAAAGACTTGCCTTATATTGGTATGATATATGATTCTTAATTTTTGATGGGGTGGAATGCTCTCTCCATAATAATTCCTTTCAAGAAATGTTTCTTAAAAAGTCTTACACCTGCAAAAGTAGATTTAATGATAGCTTGTCTTAGATTTGATGTTGTAAAAGGTTGTGAAGGCTCTCAAGTTTTGATTAATATACAGGTTTTCATAGTTGGTTTGTGAGGAAACATTTTTATTTTGTAATTACTTTTGAGAAAACAAATCACATAACTTTTCTTAAGAACTTAAAGTTGTGAGTAGCTTTCAGCCAGGTCTGCCTGCCTTCCAATGATTTTGCTGACATGGATTCATAAAATTATCATGGTAGATACTTCACACAACAATAGAATCATGTTTTTTTATTCTTGGTGACATCTAAAGTAGCATGTTGTATGAATGCATGCAGGAAAGATTTCTACATTTTATGTACATCACTAGGGCCTCCATATGATATGGAGGCCTATGATGTACATAAGTATTATATACCATATGTGTAAGGAATAGCCAATTTCTAAAAAATAAGAGCCATTTTCCTAAGTTTGATATTGATCAAACTTTTATTTAGTCCAACTTATGAGCAAACATCCTCCAAGTGACTCTTGTGAAGAAAATAATATGAAAAGAGAAATGGAGTAATATGTATTAAATATGAAGATTTTTTCCTCACAGCTCTTTAGAGGACTTGGAAACATTTTTGGAAACATCTGAAATATTTTATAACTCTGTAGAAAATTTGTAGTTGTAGTTTCATACAAATCAGAAATGGTGCTTTCAAATCATCATAGTATAAGAATGAAAATCTGCAATAAAAATAATATAAGCTTCATTCATTCCCCATTCCCATTAAATAATTGTTGCTATTATTATTACATTTTTTGTGCCTGACTCCTGGCAACTGCCCAGACAAGTCCCTGAAGTTTTCTTGGCAAGTTTTTTTCAGAGGTTGCCTCCTTCCTAGAGCCATTGCCTCCTTCCTAGAGCTGAGAAAAAGTGACTGGCCCAAGATGACCCAACTGGCTTTATGTTTGGACTAGAACTCGTAGTCTCTTGGATTTCTAACCTGCTGCCTTAACCACTACACCAATCTGGCTCTCTGTATTATTGTAATCAATAATTTTCTAGGACCATTATTCAAGAAACAAGCTGTTGAAGTAAGGTATTAAGAGTTTAAATTTATTGCTTTGTCATAGTGAGTGTGGCCCCTTGCCTTTCCCTGACTGGTACAGCAGATCTCCAGGGACTTGAATAAGAATCAACTTTAAGCTCACAATCTGATATACTTTTATCAGACATAGACGGGATGAAATCTGGGTAAAACATTGTGGATGGGTTCAAACACTGTCTTAAACTGGTGTGTGTGTGTGTGTATCAGAGATATCTTTGTTGTGGAAATCATAGTGGCCTGGTTATCCATAATACTGAACCACAATAACAGAGTTGATACATTGCACTAAGCCAAAAGCAAATGGCATTAGGGCATGAGAATCCAGTCTGTATCTAATTTGGCAAATCAAGGTTAGGATGTCTAGATAAATAAAAGATATCCACAGTGTGCTGCACTTGGGTCTGACCTTATAAGCTCCAGGTTCCCAAGGTGGTTTCAAGATGAAAGATTGTTAAGATGTGCCATTCACATAAATTATAAACAGATTTCTTTTTTTCAGATAGGATCCTAGAGACATTCTAGAGTGTAGCATTTTATATATTTATGAACCCATTTTGGAGATATGCCAAATACCCAATTTATTTGTGGATATATATATGGTTCAGTATTATCTATAATAATTGGAAACATCTTTTCAGAGTTTCAGAATGCAGTCTTCGCCAGTTCTCTTGAAAAGATTATAACAATTGAAGCTGGGATTCAGAAATCAGTTAAGTATAGGTACTTTGGAAGAGACAATTGGGATGAAATTTCATTTATTGACCAAATAACTTATCCAATTCAGTTTTTCATGTTTCTGTTAAAATACAGTCATATTAAAGTACAACTGAAGTATGTAGGGATGGGTATCTCTATGCAATCATTGTTGTTCCTGGAACACTTCACAGAGCATGGACAAGAAGCTATTGCCATGCAGTATATACTGACTCTGCTCTATCTTTATTGAGATAATCAGAAGTACTAAAATATATATCATACCACTCAGAAGATACTGTATATCCCCACCACTGAGAGAAATGGAACATAAAAGCAGAAAGTGCTGCATCAAGTTAACCAAAGAATAAAAGCTTTAAAGAAGAATTCAGGCATCACTCTCTTTTAAACACACTCCAGCATTATGCCTGGAATAATAATTCCATGTCTTTCGTGGCACAACTTGCCAGTCTAATTAAAATTTTCATTATTAAAAAGTATTTCAAATCCAATTTATAAAATGATACACATTTCTATCTCCTCTGCTGTTCTTAATTGCTGGGCTGGAGCAGGGGCTCAAAGATCTTCTGCCTCTTCCCTCCAAGAAGCCATTGGAACCAATTGAGGAAAAGAAGCAGACAGTAAGTCCCTGCTATCGCCATCTGCTGCTTTTCTTCCCTACTGAATTGGTCCCCTTCCTAGAGGCTACCTTCTCTGAGGTAGAACTGGAAGTTCATCTGTTTGAGGTGATGGCATTTATTATCTTGAGATCCTTTGCCTGGTGAATACCGGCTCCAGGAGGCCATGGCTCCACTTGGTTGTTATTAGTATAGCTTATTTGAGCGAATCCTGATCCTCTAATTATTTCTTGGAGGCCTGAAGAATTCTGTATTCTGAAGTGTGAGAAAGTTCTTTTCCTTCCACGTAATAATTTAATCTTGCTTTTAAATTGTAATCTTCATAGAATAGTTATTCATCTGGAATCCTTTATCATTAAAGGATAGGATATAAATTCCAGGTAGTTTCCTATTCCAATAGAAAGTACAGAATAGGGAACTAAATTCAGATCAAATGATTAAGAATATCTTGTGATACTTGCTTACGATAGGACTGTAAGGCTGTTTTTCCAGTTCTGAAAAAAAAAGCATGTATAGTAAGATCTAAGTCTTGATCTTGACATTAAAACACCAGACCAGCCAACTATTATTTCATAACATATATTTGTTTTATAAATAAAATCGGGCATTCTGAAGAAGAAATCGAAGAAGAAATTTATTTTGCAGCTCTGCTTCTCATTGAAAAAGCCATGATTTGGTAACTGAGAGCAGAGTAAAATTATGACACTGGAATTGACTTTAGGTGTTTCTATTGCTTCAGTGTACGATTGCTTCAATAATTCAAAGACAGTAGAACTTTTGTATACAAGCAAGCACATACATTAATATTCATATATGAGAATGATGCACTGTGACCAGGATTAGTTCACAAATGTGTTTTCATGAATATATGCATGCAACAATTCAGTGTATTTGCCAAGATTATGCAAGATGACACTGTAGATTTTTAAAGCATTTCAGCTTGGCTTTAAAAGTTTAGACTTTGCATCATGAAAGTGAGGAATCAAACAGGTGAGGAAAAAAACACTCAAACATAAGTGTTTTTCTTGGCAGACAGAGATAGTTAAGCAATTAAATACACTTCTGTACAATACAGAATTCTCCTGCTAAATCCTAGCAAAATGACTAAAAATTGACTAAAAGCACAGATACCCACTGGAAGTTCCAAAATCTTTTTAGAGTTCAAAATATGGACAAAGTTCTCATCTCATAAGCAGGGAATAACATCATGATCATATTTCCAATTTTATGGAAATTAGTTAACAACTTGAAAACCTTCCAAGTTTCATAGCATGAAGACAGAATGCCTTGTAACCCTGCTGCTGATTATTATGTCAGATGAAGTGCATGTTTACAGTGCTAAACATGCACCTCAACAATTTACAGTATGGGACATGACAATTGAAGTATATTTACAAAAACCTTTCTGATACATATAGTGGAAAATCATCCTATTTTCCTATTCTGCAAGATTAAAAAAAATGTTAAGATTAACTTAACATACATGTTTTGCCACAAACAAAATCGCATAACCATTTGAATGATATCATCTTACTGCACCAAGATAGTTGGACATACAACTCCAAAGAGTGAAATTACCAAGATTATGTTTCTGATACTAAATTAACTTGTATTGCATTTTCTCCATTGGTCTGCATTTCAGTATAAAACCTTTGAGAAGAATGAATACTGGGCAGTTATTTGCTTTCTGTCACAATATTAACAATATTCTCAAAGGCTGTAACTGTATGCAAAATTTCCTGAGAAAGGTCTTCTAAAGGTTCTCAGGTACCCATGCATAACAAACCATTATAAAGCAAAATATGGAAATTACTCCATGGACTTTTATACATAACAGGTTTTGGTTGTTTCTATTGCCAAAGCTCAGTGCAGAATTATTTTTGGCTCTTATTCGACAGCATAATTAAATTTATTAGCCTTACCGCTTTAATTCTATGCAGATTTTCTGTGTTAATTGTAGCAGAGTGAAACATTATTGATGGCTTCATACAATCACAACTTCCCTTCCTAAAAAATCTTTTGAAACAGTCTGTGAAGACTCTCACTTGTCCAGGGTAATTGCATCGCAACAAAAGTTTAAAAAGCAGGCATCTGGATTGGATT